>NDXB01011980.1:14745-46411 GCA_002631895.1 Agapornis roseicollis
ATCCCACTGCTCCCCATCCTGTTGCTCCCCTCGTTGTACTGCTCCCCATCCAGCTCCTCCCCACCCCACTGCTCCCCATCCAGCTCCTCCCCACCCCACTGCTCCCCATCCCGCTGCTCTTCACTATCCCCCTGCTCCCCATCCCACTGCTTCCCATCCTGCTGCTCCCCATCCCGCTGCTCCCCATCCCACTGCTCCCCATCCTGTTGCTCCCCATCCTGCTGCTTCCCACTATCCTGTTGCTCCCCACCATCCTGCTGCTCCCCACCATCCTGCTGCTCCCCACTATCCTGTTGCTCCACACCATCCTGCTGCTCCCTATCCTGCTGTTCCCCATCCTGCTGCTCCCCACCATTCCACTGTTACCCATGCTGGAGCTCTCTCCATCCTCTTTCTCCCCATCCTGGTGCTCCCCTTATACCGGTGTTCCCCTTATACCAGTGCTCTGCCATCCCAGTGATCTCCCAATCCTGATCTCCCAATTTCCCAGTGATCTCCCAGTGCTCCCCTTCCTAATGCTCCCTATGTAGGATCCTCCGCCGATCCCAGTGTTCCCCCATCCTGCTGTTCTCCCCATGTCAGTGCCCTCCCATTCCCGGTGCTCTCCTCTCCCCGGAGCTCCCGCCAACCCTGTTCTCCCCACCCCGATGCTCCCCGCACGGTGCTCTCCCGGTCCTACCTGCCGACGCGCGGCCATGGCTCGGGGGAGCGCTCCGGTGCCCGCTCCTGGACGGCAACGAGCGGCGGAGCAGCCCCGCTTCCCACTCCCCGCTCCCGGCTCCTCCCCCGGCCCGGCTCGAAGCGGGACCGCGGTGCAGCAGCCCCGGGCAGGTGCCCCCGCTCCCCTCCCCCGTGGGGCAGCGCCGGTGCTGGCACCGGGGCTCATCCCGTCCCCGGAGCGGGGGGTGCGGTGGCACCGAGGGACCAGAGCGGCACGGGGCGTCCTGCGGAAGGTGCGGGGCTGGGCTGGGTGACACTGGGACAGCCAATGGGGTCCGGGGCTCGGTGGCACCGGCAGGTGCGGGGCAGACTGTGGCGTGCGGGATGGGTGGCACCGGGGGATCGGGAGAGTTTATAGAGTCCTGGGGCCGGTGACACCGGGGGTGCCTGGGGAGCCTGTGGAGTGCTGGGGGTCGGTGGCACAGGCGGTCCACGACACCGGGACAAGTCAATGAGGTGCGGGGTTCGGTGGCACCGAGAGTTTCGAGGTTCAGGGGCACCGGGGGATTGGCACAGTCTGTGGGGTCGATGGTGCTGGGGGGAGCTCGGGACATCCTATGGGGTGCGTGAGGTCTGTTGCACCGGGTCCCGGTGGCACGGGGAGTGCCGGGGGGCCCGTGGAGCGCAGGGGGCCGGTGGCACCGGGGCACGGGAACAGTGAGCGGGGTCGGTGCCTTGGTGGCACTGGGGTCGCCCCCTCCCCCGCCCCGCGGTCACAGCCCGCCCTCCGTGTCCCACCGCCTCCTTCTCCTCCCGGCCGCGAGGGGGCGCTCTCACCCCTCGGGGCCCCGCCCCTTCAGGCGGTGCTTCCTGCCGGCCCGCCGCTGCCGCAGGGCGCGCGGGTCCGGTCCGGAGCGCCATGTCCCGCCGGGGCTCCGCTCAGGTGAGGGCCGCGCCGCGCCGGGACCGGGCACCGAGAGCGCGGGGTGCCGCGGGACGGGTCTGCCCCGGCCCAGCGCCAGGCCGGACCCGCAGCTGCACAACCTGGGGCCAGGGGCCGGTACCAGGGGAGGTGGGGCTGGAAGGGTTGTCCCTCAGGGGTGCCGGTCCTGGGGTGAAGGAAAGGTCCCAGGGGAGGCGGCTCATGGGGAGGTGGGGCTGGGGACCCCCAGGGTTGCCAGTGCGGGCGGATTTGGGGATGGGGGGATCCTGTTGGGGGTGTCCCTCAGGGGTACTGGGCCTGGGAGTGTGGGGGGGGCGCAGCCAGGGGATGGCAAGGCCCCCCGGGGGTGTGGGGCGTAGGAGTGGGCAGCACGAGTGGGTCCCCAGGCCCTGGCTGCCCTTTGGCCAGGGCAGGGCCTCCCCCTTCAGTTCCCATTTCTCCCCTGGGACTTGGGTGCCCAGCAGCAGAAAGTGGTGCAGGCCATGGGGCCACGGGCTGCGGCAGGGCAGGGGGAGTCCCAGCAGCTGCGGGAGCTGTGGAGCCGGACGGAGAGGGCAGAACGGAGGCTGCTGGCCTGCGAGAACCTGGTCGGGGAGCTGCGCAGCAACCTGGCAGCCCTGGGCAGCCTCCTGCAGGACTATGGGCAGGTCCAGCAGCGGCTCGACAACGTGGAGAACCTCCTCAAGAACAGGAACTTCTGGATCCTGCGGCTGCCCCCTGGCTCCCGGGGTGAGATCCCCAAGGTAACAGTGTCCAGCCTGGCCCCTGGGAGCACCCACTGAGGTTGTGCAGGGGGGCTGGGAAACACTGGAGTGATCCAGGCTGAGCGCCTGTGAGTCGTGGACTCGGGGTGCAGCAGCCCTGATGGGGCTGGGCACGCTGAGCTCCAGCAGCCAAAGCAAAGCCAACCACACACAGGTCTGCATTGTGGTTGTGTGTTTCCAGTTATTTAATGACATTGGAAGTCACAGAGTGTGTGATCCTTGCGATTCCAGGTGCCACTGACTTTCGATGACATTTCGGTGTACTTCAATGAGCAGGAGTGGGAGCGACTGGACTGTTGGCAGAAGGATCTGTACAGGGCTGTGATGAGGGGCAACTACGAGACACTGATCTCCCTGGGTAAGGTACACGGGGTGGGCTGGACATTGCCTGCCACAGCCTGTAGGGAGCAGAGCTTGTCCTGACCAGTCAGAACACCTGTTTCCCTTCCCTCCTGCTTGTCAAGAATGGACAGGGTCCAGAGTGTTGGGCCACATGGTCTTGTGTGAGGCATTCCTGCACATGGCAGGGGGTTTGGATCCGGATGATCTTAACATCCTTTCAAACCCAAACCATTCTATCAGGAGCTGTCTGTCAGAAATAATAGTAGCAATAGTAATACAAATGGTATCTATTAAAAGAAAATAATCTATGTGAGATGATGTTTCCAATGGAAACCCAGCGCAAATGGGTTTCCAGGGTCAAGGAAGCATCGTGAGCTTCCAGCACAGTGCAGGAACTACTTGGGTGAAATCTGATAATTGCATCCTGAACTACTTCTTGTGTTCAGTGTGTTCAGCCCCGCTGTAAAGTGGCAGGGAAGTTTCATCTGCCTTCATGAAGAACCAACCTAATGGTGCTCGGTCTTTCGAAGGACACCCAGCACGTTCTTGGATGACTTGGGCTGAGAGTTTTCTGCCCTGACACCAGAAGGGTAGCTCAAGAATTGCTCTTGAAGTCACTGTTAGAGTTGGAATGGGAGGAAACATTCAAGACAAAACCTTTCCTGCTCCTTGAGATTTTTAGTTCATGTTCTGTTACTGAAGAGCTTCTCTGTAGCTGAGCTCCAGCTGTGCTCACAGGTGGGTCCTGCCACAGGGCAAGAACACAGCACGTCCTTTCTGCATCATCTGGTGTTAGGGAGAGAAGGATTGCCTGGAAATGGTTGGGAGCTTGATGGAATAGAGGTGCAGGCACTTCCAAACAAAACACACTGTCCTCTGCCCCCTGAGCAGACTATGCCGTGTCCAAGCCTGACATCCTCTGCCGGATCGAGAGGGGTGAAGAGCTCTGCACCAAAGACGGCCAGGAGTTCCCACAGACGTGTATCAGAGAGGATCAGGAGCCCACACAGGCAGCAGAGGAAGATGACCAGGTGGAAGAGGCTTTGGAAGAAGATGAAGTTCCTATGGAAGCTAACAAAGGTGAGTGAAGTGGTGCCAGGAAGACACGGAGCTTCCGGTCTCAGCTTTATCAGGAATATTCTCAGTCAGATGAATCCCATGAGAAAATCAGACAAAGCCTGTTGGGAGGGGCTGGGATGGAGCTTGGAGCAGAGGGACCTGGGTCTTGTGATCCCTTCCAATCCTATTTCTGTGCAGTTTAGAAATCGTCCTTCACCTGACTGCATGCAGGAACCTTGGGCTTCCAAAAATGCTCCTGCTTGCCTTGGTGAGGGAGGAGACACAGAAGGAAGGAACCTGGAAACCTGCAGTGTCCTGGGCTCAGCAGGAGCAGTCATTTTTCTCCTCCTTAGTAGCTGGTGCAGTGCTGTGGTTTTGACTTTCAGCCTGGGAACAGCGCTGATAACACCCATGTTTTTAGTTGTTGCTCTGTTTCCTCTGACCAAGGACTTTCTGAGCCTCATGCTCTGCCAGGGAGGAGGGGAAGCTGGGAGGAAGCAGAGACAGGACACCTGACCCAAACTAGCCAAAGAGGTACTGCATACCACAGCATGTCAGGCCTGGTATATAAACTGGGGGCAGTTAGCTGGAAGGGTTAGATCACTGCTGGGTTGGGCTGGGTATCAGTCGGTGGGTGGTGAGCGGTTGTATTCTCTTCCCTTGTTATTTCCCTTACCATTATTATTGGTGGTAACAGCAGTGGTTTGTGTTATACCTTAGTTACTGGGCTGCTCTTATGTCAACCTGTGGGAGTTACATTCTTTCCATTCTCCTCCCCATCCCTTCAGGAATGGGGGGAGGAAGAATGTTGGGGGGGGTGGGGGCTGGAGAGCTAGTGGCTGTGTGGTTCTTAGTTAAGAGCTGGGCTTAAAACATGACAGAGGAGGAGGCTGGAGCAGCCCTGCTAGTGCTGTTGGGGAGCAGAAGTGAGGAGAGCTGGGTGGGTGGCATGGCATGGGAGAGCCAGAAAATCAGTTTTTCAGTGTGGAGGCTGGAAAGGGATGGGCAGACCCTGGCAGAGCCAGGAGGAGACGTGGGTAGAGCTGTGATGGAGAGCTCGTTCTTGCAGGACTGATGAGTTGGGGGTGAAAGACGCTCCAGGAGAGGCCAGGTGAGCACTGATGAGGGGCAAAGGGCAGGCTCCATCCTTTGGGGAGCGCTACCAGAAATGATACAGGCCCCAGGTGTGTCTTTGGGGATTGGTTTGTGAAGTGCTCCCAGGAAGCGAGAAGAAAGATGTTGCCTAGAGAGAGGCTGCCCCTCTCCTTGGGGATTTTCATGTTCTCTTACTGAAGATCTTCTCAGTAACTCAGTTGAGTCACCTGCACTTCCTGCCAACTCCAGGGGTAGGGAGAGAAGCATCGCTTCTGGAGTTTGGCAGGATAAAAGTGCAGCCAGTTCCTAATAAAACACACTATCCTCTGACCCCTTAGCAGAGAAAACCACATCCAAGCCTGACGTCCCCTCCCAGATCAAGAAGAATGAAGAGGTCCATGCCAAAGATGTCCCAAAGCTCCCACGGAGACGTGCCAGGGTGGGTGATGAGCCCCCCCAGACACGCAGTAGAGCCAGGCAGAAGGCTCCTCAGACAGGCATTACGGATGGTCAGAAGCCCCAGCAGACGCCGAAAGAGATGAACCAGGTGAAAAGGGCTTTGAGAAAAGATAAAGACCCCGCGGAAGGTAACAGAGGTGAGTTTGGTGGGTGCCAGTGGGATGTGTTTTCCTGGGCTGTTCCTGTCCCAACTTTCAGGAGGGCTCCCAGCAGGTCACTGTGCTTAAAAGGAGCACCAGCAGGGAAAGCAAAAAGCCTCGGGGTGTGTCATCAAGGTGCTGCCATGGAAAGCAGAAAGGGTTCAAGGCATTGAACCCAAGGGAATGTGGGAATGCTGCCCATGGAATTGATGAGGAAGGGTTTAGGAGGGATGAGGCTGCCTTCCAGAGGTGATGGCACATAGCACCTTGGTTTCTCTCCTCCTAGCCCTCCCTCTGCTTCTTGTCCTTGTGTGTGGCTTCACTCCTGTTCCTCCTGACACCTCACGTGCTTTCCATAGACTCACAGAGTTGCTTGGATTGGAAAAGCCCTTTAAGATCACTGAGTCCAACCGTTAACCCAGCACTGCCAAGTCTACCGCAAACCCATGTCCCGAAAGCACCATGTTGACAAGTCTTGTAAATGGCACCAAGGGATGGTGACACCCCCACATCCCTGGGCAGCCTGTTCCAATGCTTGACAACCCTTTGGGAAAGAAAGAGTTCCTAATACCCAACCTAAACCTCCCCTGCTAAAACACATCATGGCCTCTCGAGCTGCAGCTTTCTCTGTCTCTTCTCCATGCTCTCAACACAGCATCCCACCAAAGCAGAAGGATGGGAGCTCTGCACGGGTCTTTACAGTTGCTGTTTTCTGCCAGCAGAACTCCCCATCGTGGTGATGAACGTCATGTCCCTGAGTGCACAGAAAAAACGGCTACGGAGTGAGAATCGGCCAGAACTGGAGGTGGGAGAGAACCTGGCTGAGCCCAGCACCAGTGAGTAACTCTAGGCTGGGGAGACACAGGGTGCTGCAGGCAGGAAGCAGCTCCCAGCTCACTAACATGCCTGAAATGGGGAGGGAGAAGAAAGTTTCAAGCCTCCCTTTGCTCACTGAGCACGGCAGGGGACTGGTGTTGGCCATTTCAGCCCCATCATCTGTGGAAAGAGCGAGCTACGGGCCAGTTGCAGCTCCTTCTATCAGAAACTGAGGGAGAGCTGGCAGTGGTAGCACGCTTCCTTCCTCCAGTTCTGCTGTGCTGTCATAGAGCTGGCCTTGAGCTTCTTGTGGCATGGCCCAGTTCTCCATGCTGGCAGCAAGGGGTGCAGGAAGCGGGGTGGCTGTGTGCAGACACCCTCTGTTCTGGTCCTGAAGCTTTGCCAAGCTAATACACAGAGCACCTCCCTCCTCAGGGGCTTGGAACCTGTTTCTGGCACTGGTTCTGGGAATGGTTTATGCCAGCTCAGTGGCTGGACTGCAGGGGAGGTGGGTAGTTTGCCACAGTCCTCATGAGGATGGCTGGTTTGGCCACAACATTTGGGGTTTGCTGGCAGACCCAAGCTCAACAGAAGTGAAGAGCTCATAGTACTGCAGGCTGTCAATTCTTCAGTGACCTTCTTTCCTGCTACATCTTGTGGCTGTCACTGGTGTCATGGTTTGGGAGGCAGATGCCTCTGTGTTGGCATGGCAGCAGACCACAGCCTAGTTATTCCTGGGACCCCCCGAGACCACACGGAGTGGCTCAGGACATTGTGATGGCACCACTTGTGCCTTTCCAAACTCTGCCCTCACAGTTGGTGCTAGCTCCAGGATACGTAAAAACCTGCTCAGGGCTTAGGACCTTAACCTGGGTTTGTCTGGGGAGTGTGAATCACCAATGCATGTGTTCTGTTTCAGAGGAAGGTTTATTAACAGACAAGAGACCGGCACGTGACAAAGCTTCTCCTAGAAAGGTCAAGGTGAAGGAAGAGCCCGCGGTGCTACAAGAGGTTTCTGCAGCCTCTTCCAGCACGGCTTTCCCCAATGGCCCCAAAAGCGAGCAGAGCAAGGCCAGGAGCAAGAAGAAGCCGAGCCGGTACGCGAGCAGCAGCCTGCTGATGGGCAACTGCCGGCGCGGCTACGTGCGCGAGTGGTCGCACCCCTGCACCGAGTGTGGGAAGCGCTTCCGCCTGAAGATCAACCTCATCATTCACCAGCGGAGCCACGCCAAAGAGGGGCCCTATGAGTGCGCCATGTGCGAGATCAGCTTCACAGACAAACGCCACCTTGACCTTCACCAGAGCATCCACATAAAAGACAGGGCCTTCGGTGCCAAGGTCTGGGGGAATGTCCACCCTGAGCTGAGGATCCGGCCCAGGGGCAAGTTCTGTAGGGCTCTCTGCAGAGATGCCCGCAGCCTGGCCAGCAGGACCTATGCAGGGGGAGGGCCCTGGCTGGCCCAGCCCAAGGAGGAGGAGGACAGCCCGAGCCTGTCCAGTACGTGTTTCTCCCGGCAGCAGAGCCCTAAGTCTCAGAAGAAGCCTGTAATAAAATGCAACTTTTGCAAAAGGATCTTCTCTTGCACCTATAACCTCCATCGGCACCTGCGGACCCACGCGCAGGACAGGCCGTACTGCTGCTCCATCTGCAAGAAGTGTTTCACCCGCAATACCCACCTCTTGCGCCATCAGAAGATACACGAGCGCCAGAAGGCAGTGGTTGTGGTCAAGCAGAGCACACCAGTGTCCCGGCAGCCCCAGCCACAAGAAGCCCCAGAGGTGCCCAGGAGCAGGAGTGTTCCTCACTCGCCAGCTGAGGCATCCGAGAGGAACACGAGCCCTCCAGCCAAAGCTGTACCAGCAAACGCGCTCCCCCTCGGCCTGGCAAACGTCAGGCTGGACGTGAGCTCTCATGGTTGGGCTGGACAAGGTGTCCAGCCTGTGGTTAGGCTGGGGAACAGGGCAGTGGTTTCGAAGCTGATGGAGAAATGATAATGGGCAGAGCCAAACTGCTCGTGACCTCAGAGGGGAACTGCATGAGCACTGATATTGCACATGGTGAGACACTGGGATTGTGAACCATCTGTCCATTGGATTTTAGGAGCTTTCCTAAATTGTAGAAGGAACCGTAAGCTTGGAGGCACCATAAGCAGCAAATTACAGAAGCCTCCAGTGATCCAAACTGCTTTGCCATTCCTCAGACTCTTGTGTCTACTGGCTTATGCCCCAAGTTTTCCCAAGCAGACCTTTCTGGGGAATCATCAGCTACATCTACTGCAGCCAGAGAGAGGAATTGCAAACAGCAGCTGATAACCCGTTACTTGATGGCCCCTCGTGTGTGGAAGCACAATGACGTGGTGAAGAGGACAGAGGGGAGGGAGTCAAGCCAGTGAGCCAGGTAAGATTCTCAAAGAGTGCTTCACTGACCAGGACACTGGATGAAGAGTGTGGCATCTCCGAGACCCCACCGTATACTGGCCATGCTTGGCTGATACCCCACCCTGGTGACGAGATCTGCACTGGAAGATCTATAGAAGAAATGAAACCATAACATTTTCCACCCATGACGGTGCTGCAGGTGATTTCAGGGTCCCAGCAACACCCCTTCTGGCAACAAGGCCAGCCTGCAGGAGCCTGTGAGTGTCAGTCCTCTCAGGATTAGCCTGCACAGGTGCACTTCACAGGTAAGGGGACTCCTGCAGCACTACAGCACTCCACGTGAGGAACCCCCCTTCATGGCAGCTGCCATACATCAACACTGGCTGTCGCCTGGTCCCACTGCAGAAAGAAGGAAGCCCTTGCTCTCCAGACTGCACATTGTCTCCTTTAGTCACGTGCAAAATCCCACTGTAACTAATCCCATGGAGGGCTAGTTCTGCTACCTCAAATGGCTTCTGGAGCGAAGCCTGCCCTGAGGCAGGTGGGTAATGGAAGCCTGGTAAGCAATGGAAGCCAGGCCCAGCAGCCACAGAATCATGGAATCATAGAACGGTTTGGGTTGGAAAGGACCTTAAGATCATGTAGTTCCAAACCCCCTGCCATAAGTAGGGACACCTCACACTAGACCATGTACAGAGCAAGGTAGCACCATGCAGCCCAGAGGAGCTGCTGAGACTCTGGAGTTCAGCTTTTCTGTTCAGGATTGTTTTCTTTCTTCGTTGCTTGATGTAATTGTTTGACACCCCCAAGTCTGCGTACTCCTCCATGCAGGTCGTATGGAGAAGCAGTCTGCTTTTATCCCATTTCTCATTCCTGGTGACTCCGGCGGGAGGCATGGCAGTGTCATTGCTGCTCCTTGGGGATACACAAGACTTTCTGCTCCTCTGGGATGGTTTCTCACTCAGTTCCTGTCTCCTGGGATTGCACTGCCTGGCTGCAGCGTTTGCCATGAGGGGCTGACGGTGCCACACACATGGGCCTCGAAGGGCTGGGGCTGCCTGCAGCAGGGCCTTGAAGGATACCCAGGCCATTGATGCTTCATGGTGGCATGGTGATGAGTCTGGAGCAGCGGGGTGTGTGGTAGTGACAGCACTGGTTATCCCTGCCTGGGTAGAGCTCCCATGTAGGTTCCAATGACACGTGTGATGGTTTTGATGGTGGGTGATGCCTCTGAGGCCAGCACAAGTGGCATGGAGGGGCCGGCCTCTCCCTCTGGCCAACTGCCCTGGCCAGGGCTTTTCCTTTGAAGCTGTCATGATTGGGACCAGCATTTCCTATGAAATCCCAGACCCTTTTCTCAGGCTATGGAATCAATAAAGTATTTGTCTGTATGTCTGCCTGATGTACATGGCACCCTTGTGCCTGGCTGGTGCAGGAGCAACCTGGCTCGGCTTGGGCAGAGTGAGGCAAAGGGCAGCTCCAGCCTGGGAGTCATCACTACCAGCTCCATCATCCTCTTCTGTGTATGGTGGCTAGGCAGGATCCCAGGCAATGTCCCAAGGCTGAATGTGCAGGGAAGGCACAGGGCTGTCGTCTGCCACTGTAGCTGTGTAGTGGAACTGGGAGAGCCCAGAAAGCAGGGCTGTACCTATGGCAGCAGGATCATAACGGATCACAGCTTCTGCTCCCTTTTCATCACACTGAGGACCCCACAAGCCACCACTGCAGGGGATGCTGGCCCTTTGCCACTGTCCCAAGTCCTTGCTGGACACTCCCTAGTTTACCCCAGTCCCTTGTGCTGGACCCAGCACCCTGATGTGTGCCCCAGGGCCCAGCAGAGGGGCAGAGTCCTGCCGCCCCCCAGCTCCAGGGCTCTGCTAGTACTTGAAATGGCCACCAAAGCCATTGGGATGGCCTCAGTGGATGTAGCTGCCATGCTGTGTGAGGGCCAAAGCAAGGGGACACAAGCACTGCCTCAGGACTCTGGCCAGGAAGGTTGAGCCTTTGGAATATGGGCAGGGCTGCAGGCAGAAGGGAAGTATCCCTCAGCACTCCTGGGAATTGCCATGGAGGCCATATCCCCAGAACAGGCTATGACTGGCAAATCCCCATTCCCATCAGGCAGCTGTGAATTACCATGAGAAAGCTTCACATTCCTCCCCTCCTGGCCAAGAAGGAAGCAGCTGCCCAGGGCCTGACATGGAGTCCAGGGCCCAGTTGCACAAGGGTTCCTAGTTTGTATGAATTGCCAGCAATCATCTTCAGGGTGCCTGACACCAGGGTGACAGCCAGGCTCTTCCCCCCACCAGAGAGAGCGATTGGAAGTGGTGGGATGGCAGTGTGGGAGCCGCACACTCGACTGCAACCACGGTCAAGGTGTGAGTTGTAACTCATGGGGCATGTGCCCACAGGTCCCCTCTCCCTGCCCAGCCGCCCAGAGCGCACCAGGAGATCACCACATCAGCCCAGTCTTTTATCCATGTGTCTTCCCCAGTTGCTGACCAGCCTCTACCCCGCACCCTCACCATGCTGGTGGTGTTGAATAACCCCTGAGTTCAACCACCCTGCAGTGTCCAACATGGCTCATCCTCAGCCAGATCACTCATTACAGGGCAGTGACACAATGCGGCTCAGCTCCAGATCCCAGAACCTCCTCCACTTCTTCAGCCCAGTTTCTTTACCCCCTGCATGTTTTGCTGCCTAGAGAGCACTTCAGCCTTCCTCCTTCCTTATGCTCCTGGAGCCCCAAGCGATGCAGAGCCCCATGGTGGTACTACCAGCCCCACTGTGTCGTGGACAGCCCCACAGCAGTGTGACACCAGCCACCTTGTGTGTTCCATTGTCAGAGGCTGCCGTACATCTGCGGAGCAGCCCGGAGAAACAAAACACTGCCCCTTCCCTTGTGCACCCCTTACGCTACCGATTATCCTGGGTCAATGCCGCGCAGGGGCTGGTCGCCAGCTCCTGGTCCTGGCTTGGCAAGCTGACGGCAGGAGAGCTGGCCACAGCATGGATCTTCTGGTGGTGGTTCAGAGACTGCCGGTGCCGGAAACTCTTGGTGCAGCCGCTGCACTGGAAGGGCCGCTGCTGCGTGTGCCGGCGCTGGTGCTCCTCCAGCGAGACTTTCTGGGGGAAGCTCTCGGCACACTCGATGCAGCGGTAGAGCCGCTCCCCGGCAGCACTGGCCCGTGGGGCCCGGCCTGCCCAGCCACCCCGCAGCTGCACCCCATGGATGCGCTGGTGCTTCTGGAGGTGGTGCTTCTGGATGAAGCCCTTGCCGCAGGCAGGGCAGCGGTAGGGGCGCTCCCCGGTGTGGATGCGGTAGTGCTTGTTGAGGTTGGACTTCTCGTTGAAGCTCTTCCCGCAGGCCGGGCACTGGAAGGGGCGCTCGCCCGTGTGCAGGCGCTGGTGCCGCAGCAGCGCGGCGTGATGGGCCAGGCTCTTCCCGCAGGCTGTGCAGATGAAGGAGCCGTTGCTCTTCCTCGCCTTGCTCTGCTGCCGCGCCAGGAGGTTGCGCTTCAGCCGGGTGCTCTTCCAGCCCAGCGGGAGCGCGCAGGGCTCTTCCCCCCCGGCACAGGGACGATGCTCCTCCGAGCCGAGCTGCGATGAGGCCACCTCTGCGCTTGTTTCTGCTCCCAGTGGCATGCCCTGGGGCAGGGCAAATGCCTGGTCATTCCCCACACCAAGCACATGCTCTGTTGGGAAGGGCAAGCCTGGGGCAGGGTGAGCTTCCACCGGCACCACCACAGGCTTAAATTCAAGCTGGGTCGTGGTTTCATGTGTGCAGAAGTCCCCTAAGCCTGATCCTTCTGCCTTCTGCCCATCCATGGCAGCATGGTGCTCCCAGGGCACTGGCTGCTCCTGGCTCAGGGGAACCTCCTCTTCCAACCTCAGCGAAGGTGCCTGTGGCAGAGCCAGGACTTGTGGTCCCTCCTCCTGGGGCTGCTGCTCTTCTGTCTTGATCACAATGTTCTCACCTGCCAAGAGACAGCAATTCATTCCTGGCAAGGAAAGCTCTCCCCTGCTCACAGTTCCAGGAGCAGGAGCTGCGCCTCCCAGCAAGCACATCACCAAGGTGAACCAGCAAGTGTGGCATGAGAAGTGAAATGGGAAGCTTTTACCAAGAGCAAAGTCAGAGAAGGACATATGAGGGGTGGAGAGGGTGCTGGGACCTCTTAGGGGTTATCAGGATATCCCATTGAACTTCAGGGATGTTTGGTGGACAGATAAAGCAATAAATAAATAAACCGAACCAGAGGAAATGGGAAGGCAAAGTGGAAGGTGCAGAGTACTCTGTCCTGGAAGGAGTTTTTCAGGAATGGCAGAGTTTAGATGGGTGAATCTGGGGAAAAGGAGCCAAGCAAAACCTTCCAGGAGCAGGAGGGAGAGTCCACCTGCAAGCAAACAGCCACAGAGACACCCTCGCACCAAGCCTTGCCCAGGCCTCCATATTTTCATGGAATCATAGAATCACAGAATGGTTTGGGTTGGAAGGGACCTTAAAGCTCATCCAGTTCCAGCCCCCTGCCATGGGCAGGGACACCTTCCACTAGACCACGTTGCTCCAAGCCCCGTCCAACCTGGCCTTGAACACTGCCAGGGATGGGGCATCACTTTCAGGGATGTGGCATCATTTTCCATTCATTTTGGCAAGGGGGCTCTTCTGGGCTTAAACTTTTGGTCTTAAAAGTGTTAAGGAAGCCCCAGTCATATGGCTTAAATTCCCAGCACCTTCTGACCCCATGCAAAACTGGAAACACTCCCTGCAGGGACATGCTGGGCTTGGCTGGCCCCATCTCTAGTGGGTGCAGTGGGCAGGCCCCATGCCCCTCACTCTGTGGGCAGGCAGTGGCAGTGTGCGGGCAGCACTGGACCAACGCACTCAGTGCCGACCCTGCCGGGCCCTGCTGTGTCCCTGGTGCTTGCTCTCAGCCTTCGTGGCTGTGACTCACTGCAGCCAAGGTGTCCCAGCATTGATCCCTCGTCCTGAAGCCCCTGGGTCCTCGCACCTGGATCCTCCCTATCCTCAGCTGGCAGCAGCAGAGTGGGTTTGGAGCTGGCATCCGCAGGCCCTGGAAGGAGGAGTTGGTGGTATGAATCACTGATGGTGGTGAACAGCACCGTTCCCCTCAGTAAAGGGCTGTTCCCACACAGTGGGAGCTATGGGGTGCCCATAGGGGTCCTGGATTCCCAGAGCAGCTGCTCTGACTTCTCAGTGCCATCTGAGCAAGCAGGCTGGTGTCAGCCCAACCAGGCAGGCGATTTCAGTTACCCCAAGAAGAGGTGACTGTCGGGCGCTGAGCCCTTAAAATTTCAGTCAGAAGTAATGAGTGTTAAAATCTAGGACTGGCTGCAGCAAAACCCTACAGGGTGGCAGATGTATGGCCCATGTCCTGGCAAAAAAATGGTGTATGAACACAGGCTGCACAACACAGCATGGGCACATCACCCACTGCCCTGAGCATGTGAGGAGGGCCCTCCTCTGCTTCCATAGGTAAGCTGGGACTGACAGAGAACCATCTCCCGGTGTCTGAGCAGCCCTAGACAGCACTGCTGGTGTCCATTGGATGTGCAGGGTGAGCACGAGGCATGGCTGCCACCCACAACCAAGGGGCACCTGAAAAGTGTAAAGGTGTCACCTCTCACTACCTGCTCTCCTCTGAACACCTGGACAACACAGCAGCCTGCACACAGCCATTAGCTGGAGCCAGCCCAGCAGATGAGAACGTGTTTGACACGTAAGTAGAGACCAATCCTCACCAAGGAAGACTCCAGCCTCATCGTAATCCCCTTTCATCGCCATCCTGGAGATCTCCTTCTGCTGGCTGTCCATGCTGCCCCATTCCTGCTCTGGCAAACCTGCCACCTCATCCTCACATGTCGCTGGCATCTGAAATTACATATGGCACCGCCTTGGTACTTCCCACCTTGGGCACTCGCCAATCTCCATCACTCCCCCAGGAAAGTGGACTGTGGGTAAAGCAGTGCCAGCCCCACAGCTCTGATGGAAAGGAGATAGGTGAGCAGCAACCCCCTCACGCAGGCACTGTCCTACCGGCAAGGTGACCAGGAGGAGCCAACAGGCTGAAAATGTGCAGGGAGGTTGTGTCCTGCTTCCCATTTTCATTGAAGCCAGGGAACAAGAAGAATTCTCTGCCTGCTGCCCTGGTGTGCTGGAGTACCAGTGGGACCATGGCCAAGCTGCTCTGTGCAGGTCCCCACGAGAGCCAGTGTCACATCTCACTGGCCATATGGTTACCTGGGGTACATCTCTATTGCCTTAATCATGTCCCTGTTACCTGGGTCTCATTCCCATTTGTCACCTTGGACACATCCTTGTTATTTGGTGCTCAACCCTGTTACCTTGGGCACGTCATCATTAGCTGGAGCTTTTCCCCGTTCATCACTGTGGGCATGTCCTCACAGGCTGAGGCTTGTCCCTACTACTTTGGGTTCATGGTGGGCTTGTCCCTGTTACCCAGGACTCATTGCCACTGCTACCTTAGGCTTACCCCTGTCACTACGGGCTCATCCCCATCACCTTGGGCTCATGCAGGTGCCTGGGATTCATCCCTAGTTACCTTAGTCTCGTCCCCACCACCTGGAGCCCGTCCCTGTCGCCATGGGCTCATCCCCGTCAGCCAAAGCTCATCCCTGTCATTACCTTGGGCTCGTCCCCCGCAAGGACCATACCGGACCCGGGCCCACCGCGGTGCTGGAGCTGGCGCTCGACGTGGTCGAGGCGGCGGGAGCTCTCCTGCAGCAGGGTGGCCAGGGCGGCCCAGCGGCGCTCCAGCCGGCTGCCGAAGTCCAGCACCGCCTTCTCCAGCCCGGTCACCTTCTGCTCGGCTGTCTCTGCTCTGCCCTCCAGGCTCAGCAGCCTCAGCGCCTGCGACTCCACCTTCCGCTCCACCGCCTGCACCGCCGCCACCACCGTCCACAGCGACACCTCGGGCACCGCCGACGGCTTCGTCTCCTCGGGGCCGGCGCCCGGGAGCTGTTGCCAGGCCTCGGGCCCCCACTCGGGCTCCTGCTGCGGGGCGGGAGGGGCGGTGAGGGGCTGCACAGGCCGGGGTAGGGACGGGGCCGCCGGGGCCGCGGTACAGGCGGGCCCGGCCCCTCCCGCCCCTCCCGGCGGCTCCGGGCCCGATGGGGCCCGCCGGTAGATACCGCGGGCTGACACCCCGGCGGGACGGCAGCGGGACACGGCCGGTGCCTTCCGCCCGGTGCCCGCGTTGGCGGGGAGGGAAAGGGGGGGGAGAGGAAGGTGTGAGGAGCCGCCGCCATCCCCCCCGTACCTGAGCGGGGCCCCAGCGGGACATGGCCGCGCGCGCTGCAGCCGACGCCGCGCCACAGTGCCCCCTAGCGGCCCGCTCGCAGCACCGCCCCTCGCCCGGCCCACACTGGGACGGGCCCCTCATCCCATCCCATCCCATCCCATCCCATCCCATCCCATCCCATCCCATCCCATCCCATCCCATCTCCATTCCGTCCCTATTTCATCCCCCTTCTGCCCCCATCCCATACCTGTCCCGTCTCCATCTCCATACAGGGGCCGCAGCTCCTGGCCGTTAAGCCAGGCCACAACCCCTCCTCACCCCCACTGCTCCTCCAGCCTCACCCCATCACACCCCACCAGCATTCCCAATGCTCCCTCCCCAGGTGTAGCAGCTCCCTCCCCCCCATAGCTGAATGAAGCCATGTTCAGCCGGAGGGAGTATCCAGGTTTCTACAGCATCTATTGGCACTCTCCAGAAAAGGCACATGCCCACAGCCATGGCAGCTCCCGCTCCCAGCTGTCCCATCCAGGGCTCAGGCATGAGGTGCAACCCATGCACCACAACCCACACACGACAACACATGCACTGCAACGTTGGGTGTCCTCTATCCCCACGGAGGAGCCAGGTGATGGCACCCGTGCTCCACCCTTCACCCAATATGCTTGCATCCACAGTCAGTTAGGGGAAGAAGAGAAAGTCCAACCACAGCTTCTTATTCCCAGGAGACCTCCCAGTTTCCCACCCCTTTTTCTACTCCGCTTCCCACTTCCACCTGCACACCTAAACGGGTGCCGCCGGCAAAGGCTGCGGCTCTGCGCAGGAGTAGAGCCTGTTCTGCCGCTCGTGGACCCGCTGGTGCTTGATCAGGTGCTGGTTGCGCTTGAAAGCCTTCTGGCAGACACCACACTGGTAGGGCCGCTCGCCTATGTGGGGCTGGTGGCAGCGGACAAAGTCTGAAGCCCAGGTGAAGCTCTGGTTGCAGCAGGGGCAGAGGATGAAGTGCTCCTGGCTGTGCTGCCACTGGTGCAAGATTAGGAATGTCTGGCTGGAGAAGTTCTCCATGCACTCCTTGCATGTATACATCACATTCCCGGGTGGCAGTGGTAATTCGCTGCTCGGCTTCCTCCTGGCAGTCCTGCAGCCCCGGTGCTGGGACAGGGAGCATTCCACCTCCGAGGGCTGGCACAGCCCCAGGACCTCCCGGGCCCGCATGTGTCGCCGGATTTTCCTCTTGGACATGAAGCTGCGGCCGCAGTGGACGCAGATGTAGGGCACCCAGTTTCTGTGGCTGCACTGGTGGATGATGAGGTTGATCTCAAGCAGGAAGTTTTTCCTGCACACAGGGCAGGAGTAGGTCTTCTCCCGGGTGGAATTCCGCTGTCCCACACAGGAGCCCTCCACGGGCTCTCCCATGGTGGTGGCTGTGCAGCTGGGATCTGCCTGGGCCACTGCTCCAGAGTCATCCAGCACTGCCCCCTTCCCTGGGTCTGCAGGAAGCTCTGCCTCCAAGTTTTGGCCACTGCACTCCACATCCTTCACATCCTCCTCCTCCAGACCTGTCGAGGGTGTTTCAAGCACTGCCGGCTCCTCCACAGCGACATCCTCCTGTGGGACCTCCGGTGGGACCTCCATCTCAGCATCTGCCAGAAAATATTCACAGCCCAGATATTACCTTTATGTAGATTTGAGGCCAAGGCATCAAAAGCAAAGGGCTTTCCTCCCACCCCACCCTCCACAGCCAGCACAAATCTCAACCCTGCTCCCCTCTTCCAGCTCAGTGTCTTCCCACCCAGACTCCATAAGCACAGAGCACAGCTACAGCTCATTCCCCCAGACACCCCAGGGACAGTGTGAGATAACACATGTCACCGAGGTAGGATGTGGGGAGTCCAACAAAACCATCAGGGCTCATCCTCTGAGGCAAATCCACTGGGTTGGCTGGCTGACACCAAGCCATGCCTCAGACTCTGATTTCAAGGCTGGCAGCATGAGTTGCTGCCCGAGCCCTTTCATGGCCAATCACGTAAAATCCTGCCCCAAAGGCCCCAGGCCAAGAGTGAGCCCTGAGGGAAGCTCCTCCTGCTCTCAGAGTGTGCGACGCTGCTCAAGGAGGGATGAAGGCCTCCATCCCCATACCTGCTGCAAGGGGAGGTGACAGAGACTCCTTCAGATTCCCTGCTTCCAGGCAGCACGTGGAGAGAGGGCAGGAAGGGGACAGCGCTGTCTGGCTGAGGGCCGCTGGGACAGCAGCAGTTTCATGAGGGATGGGCACTGCAAAAGCAAGAGGAGCGGTGAAAGCACTGGGTGAGACAGAGCTGGGCAGGGGTGTGGGGTCCCTGGTGCCAGCGGGGCTTGCAGCTACTCACGTGCACTGCACTTGCCTGAGACCACGGGAGTACTGCTTTCCTCTGGGTTCCCATAGGTCCCCTCACTAGGCTCTGTTTTTATCTCCGGCACAGCACCGTCACTTGTGCAGCTCAGGCTGTCTGGCCCTGGGGAGGATAAGGGCACTCAGCATCAGGAGCAGCCAGCAGGGAGCACAAACAGGGGTCTCCCCTCTGAGGCCCACAAAGCACAAGGATCTCTGCAGCAGACAGCAACTGCTGAGTCAGAAAGGGTCCAGACCCAAGGTAAAAAGGACATGGAGCTGCTGGAGCAAGTCCAAAGGAGGGTACAAAGATGTTTGGAGGGCTGGAGCAGCTCTCCTGTGGAGACAGGCTCAGAGAGTTGGGCTTGTTTAGCCTGGAAGAAGGCTCTGGAGAAAGGGACACCTTAGAGCAGCTTCCAGTGCCTAAAGGGGCCAACATGAAACTGGAGAGGAACTTTTGACAAGGGCAGGTAGGAACAGGACAAGGGGCAATGGCTTTGAACTGACAGAGGGGAGACTGAGATGGGATGTGAGGCAGAAGTTCTTCCCTGTGAGGGTGGTGAGGCCCTGGCACAGGTTGCCCAGAGAAGCTGTGGCTGCCCCATCCCTGGCAGTGTTCAAGGCCAGGTGGGGCTTGGAGCAACCTGGTCTGGTGGAAGGTGTCCCTGCTTGTGGCAGGAGAGTGGAACTGGATGAGGTCCCCAGGACTTAAAGCAGTAACTACAAGCACCCTGGTAAGCAGCCAGGAGCCTGGCATGGAGAAAACCCAGTGTCACACACCTGCAGCTTGCTCCAGGGGCACATCAGTTCTCTCCAGGCCTCCTGTCTCCGCGGGCATGTGGAGTTCCTGTTCACTTTCGATCCGAAGTAAGAATTCGGGCTTGGACATGGTACAGTCTGCTCAAGAGCAAGACAGACATCAGAGCAACATCCACAGTCAACACAGTCAGCCCTAGCCCAGAAAAGCTTCATCTCCAACTGGGTGGCACCACTGCCAGCACACAGGGACTTACAGATGCAGACAGCACTTCTAAGGGAGGATAGCAAAAACTAAGTGAGCTAAGCAGGGTGTCACAGAATCATGGTATCAGTTAGGATGGAAAAGATCCTTAAGATCAAGTCTAACAGGACCTTTTGGAAAGCTCATTTCCAGTTGTGAGGGCCATGCATTGAGAAATCCAGCGAGAAGCACCCCAAAGGTTGCCCCAGATTTGCTCCCCTGCCTGGCTCTGCACCTGCAGCAAGGGAGCCTGACGAGCCCCATTACCCATTCCAGAATGAACAGACACATCTACCACACTGATGGGAAACCACATGAGGATGTAGACAAGATGTGGGAGAGGGAATTTCTGTGATGGCAATGGAGGAACATCAGTGTACCTGTTCTCCACGAGGAGAAGACACAGAACACTTACTATTCCCCTCCTGAGGGCTGCCAGAGGGGACAGGGAATTGAGAGGATTGCCTGAGGGCTGGATATCCCAGTGAAACGCAAAGAGGTAGGAAAGTAACCCCAAGAGAGAGCCCTGCAGGCAGTGGCGGTGGCTGCCAAGCGAGCGCAAATGGAGCCTACACAGGGACACCAGCATCTCGTAGTTGTCCTCCATCACGGTCCTGTACAGCTCTCTCTGCCCATCATCCAGGATTGCCCACTCTGCCCCGCTGAAGTGAACCACAATGTCCTCAAACGTCACTGGAACCTGTGAGCACAGGGCTCAGCTGTAGAAGGAAGGAAGATCTCCCCTGGCCAGCTCCCAGTCCCTCAGAACTGCTCCCCAGCCCTTCCACAACCCCCAGAGTAGCTCCCCACAAGCCTCCCGGAGTCACGCAAGGCCCAACCCAAACAGCTGCCAGCCCCCCAGCAGCCCCACTGGGTTCACCCAGCCTCTTAAAAACCATCGCAGCAGCTCCACAACTGCCCCATAATCAACACCCAGGCTCATTCTCAGCCCAGTCATGCTCACAACAGCCCCTAAACGACCACACAGGCTCACCCCTGTGACCCCACCACCTCCCAACAGCACACCAAGCGGCTACGCAGGCTCACCCCCAGCTCCCATGACCTCCCAGCAGCCTCCTAAGTGGCCACGCAGACTCTCCCCTAGCCCACATCACCCAACAGCACTCCAAGTGGCCTCATGGCTCATTACCAGCCCCACAAGCCACCGCTCAGGCCCACGATGACCCCTTGAGCGACCCCCCTCGGCCACTTCCAGCCCCCAAGAGTCCCCTACATGCCTCCAGGGCTCGTTACCAGCCCCCAGACCGCCTTTAAACACCCCCCCCCGCCGGCTCCACAAGCGTGTTCCACACACCCCCCCCAACCCGGTTCCCCCCGCTCCCCTAGCCGGTCCGTACGACGGGCAGCAGCAGGGCCCAGGGGGGCCTATCGCGCAGCACCGGCTCGGTCCGCTGCAGCCGCTGCTCCAGCGCCTCGAGCACGGCACGCACATCCGCCATGACCCCACCGACCGCGGCGCTCCGGACGATCAGCACCGGGTGACCCCGCGGCGCCGACCCCGGCCCCGGCCCGCCCACCACTCCCACCTCCAGGTGGAGCACCGCCCCGTGCCCACCGCGCCGCGCCTCCTGCCGGCCGGGCGCCACCGCGCCACTGCCTGCTCAGTGCCCGACGGGACGGGACAGGACAGGACAGGAGGGGAGAGAGGGTCCCGGTGTCACCTCGTTCCCCGGGGCCGCCGCCGCTGTGTGGGAACGGCGGAGGAGGGTTTCAGCCCAGCTGTGCGCCTTTCCGCTTCAAATCAACCTCTTCTCGGTGACTGACAGCTGCCCATCACTGCAGCCGCGCCGCCAGCCTCCGCCCGGCGGAGGGGCGCTGTGGCGAGCGGCGGCCCGACGGTGCCCCCTGGCGGTACGGTAAAGCGGCGGCACGTGGTGCGGCTCCAGGAGGTGGTTCCGCCGGCGGCGGGACGGGCTCCAGGCTCTGAGCTCGGCGCGTCGGATGCGGGGTGGGTCTGGTCCCGGCGAGCCGCGGCTCCTTGCAGAAAGGTGGGAAAGCCAGGCGTGGTGCCCCGTAGTGTTGGTCCTAGCGCGGCTCCTCCTTGCTCCCCCAGCAGCGCGCAGCCCCGGAGGTGGGGTGGTGGCCGGTGGGAGCCGCGCTGCAGCCCTACGAGGCCCTGGTTCCGTCGCGTTCCGTGCGGGAGCGGAATCCCCGCACCCGGCGAACTGCGTCTTCCCCGTGGAGCCGCTGGCAGCGGGTGGGTGTCCGAGGCTCGGCAGCAGCCGCGTCTCGCTGAAAGCGGCGACAGTGCAGACGGTGGAGCAGAGCGTGGACGCTCATGGTTCCCGTTTGCTGGACTTGCAGAGCCGGGTGGCCGCCACCGAGAAGAACCACTTGGAACGTGAGAAAACGGTGGTAGATTTTGGGAACCAGCTGGAGAGTAAGCGCTGGGAGTATGGGCAGCTCCAGCGGCGCCTGGAGAGCATGGAGAAGCCCCGGAAGAGTGGGAACTTACGGATCCTGAAGCTGCCCCCCGGGATCAAGGTCACCAGGATATGAGTGAAGGGTGCTTGGGTAGAACACATGTGGGCTCCATCACACTTCAACTCTGCCTGCCACCATCTCCCCCATGGCCTGAAGCATCAAGCAGGCAGTGTTTCCTCATAGATGTGTTTAGATTCTGCAGTATTATGCCACGAAAGAGCATGTTGTCGTGGTTTTAATGTAAATAGTAAGCTCTTCCTCCCCACTGAGGTCTGTAAATTGCCTATGGGGTGGGCTCGGGCTCCGCACAGGTGGAGATGTGGATATTGTGGCATTCGGAGTTTGAATGTTGTGGGATTTGCAGGTTGAATCAGAATCACAGAAAAGTTGGAAAAGACCTTCCAACCGTTACCCCAGGACTGCCAAGACCACCGTTAAACCATGTCACTAAGGGCCTCATCTGGGTGGTTTTGAACACTTCCTGGGACAGTGATTCCACACCTTGGGACGCCTGCTGTGAAATTTGCAGGTCAAACACCTTGAAACTCACAGTCCTTAAAGTGATCATTGTTCTCTATGAGGTGCCCCAGGCAGGGATTTTTCTCCTTTCTTGATGCCTGGTGGTGGCATAAGATTCAGGTAGAGAATTCCTTTGAAGGATTTCTCCAGGCCTCGTGGTGAGTGCATTTCCTTCGTGATTGTAAGCCCTGTCAGTGGTGTTCCAAAGCGAGACCATGTGCTTTTCTGTTCAAGAGTGTGCAAATCTGCAGGAGCAGCAGAGAGAGCTCCACATAAATGAGCTGAGGGGGAAAAATAAGCCTCAAATCTGTCCAGGTAAGTATCTCTGTTTGATCAGTGCCTGCTGCTTCCAATTGGCCCTGTTCTATGGACTTCTTCCCCACCTGGGAAGTGGTCTTGTAGGCACATGGAGAAGTTGGTGAGTTCCTGTTGTGGGCAGCATATGTTGCATCCAGTCCCACTGTCTCTGGGTTTGGGCATTGGTTGTAGTCACCTCAGTGTCCCAGCCTGCTCCAGAAGCCTTTGACTCCAGATGAACAGTGCAGAGGGTTCTCATGCTGCCACGTGGTGTGTTGTGGCCAAGGGATCCAGTTCTGGGAGCACAGCTGAGAGTGTTCCTCCCTGAGGACACTGTTAATCTCTCTGTTCCTCAACAGACTATGCAGTCTCTGAACATGACCTCTTGTCCCAGCTCCAGAGAGGGGAAGCATCCTGCAATGGGCATGAGGCAACTTCAAAAGAGGTTTAAGCAGAGCCAAGTGCAGGCAAGAGATGAATTACAGGTTTTGTATCAGGTATAATGTTTCCATGGTGATGTTGCTAGAGGGTGTTGCAAGGTGATAGTCCCAGTTTGCTGCAGAGGGAACTTCTTAGATCTCAGGAGGAACAGGTTCAAAGGTAGTAACAGTGTTAGGAAAAACCAGAATCATAGGATGGTTTGGGTTGGAAGGGACCTCAAAGATCATCTAGTTCCAACCCCCTGCCACATGCAGAGAGTTTGGGTAACGGCTTTGATCGTGTTAGCAAAGGCTCTGCTGTTTAAACTTGTTGTAAGCAGCCAGGATGGCAGTGCAGGAGCACAGGAAGGCCTGGAGGGAAGAGCAGTGCTGGCTGAGCCTGGACCTAGTGAATGTTGTTCTGCAAGGGTTAGCTTGGACTCTGGGGCAGGGAGGGCACTCCTCTGAAACGGGGAGTGAGAGGGAACCAGTTCCCTGCCACATGGCTCTGGGGAAAAAGCTTCCAGAAATAGGGATGGCGGATGCTGGAGCTTGGTTTTACATGAAAAAACAAAGCCCTGGGGCACAGCGAGGGAAGAGCCAAGGGATCCCGAAACCACCACTGAAGTTTCCTCTTTACTGCAGCAGACTGTGGTATTCCAGAGCCAAGCTTTGCAGCTGTTGTGAAGCAGGAAGAAGAGATATGTATGGAGGAACAGGAAACCATGAAGGATGTGGAGTTTACCAAGCTCAGTGTGGGTAAGTTCCAAGCAGTCCCACAGTGCATTATGTAGCTGGAGATACTGGAAGTCCCTGGCATTCCTACTGTGGGACAGCACATGCCAAGACACAGGGACTGAGGAGAGGCTGGTGGGGCAGTGGGGAAAGGAGCAAGAGTCACAGTGAGGTTAGGAACGTGGGCAGAAAGGGTACAGCAGTTTTACTGGTAGGAAAATTAAAGTACTGGGTAGGCAAGGTGCTGGATGTGAGGAGATGGGCATCCCTGAAATAAATCATAGAATCAGCTGGGTTGGAAAAGACCTTCAAGATTATCAAGTCCAACCGTTACCCCAGGACTGCCAAGCTTGTCACTAGCCCATGTCACTGAGGGCCTCATCTACATGGTTTCTGAATGCTTCCAGGGAAGATGATTCCACCACTTTCATGGGCAGCCTGTTCCAGTGCCTGACCACCCTTTTCGTGAAGAAATGTTTCCTAATATCCAATCTAAACCTCCCCTAGGAGTAGCTTGAGGCCGTTATCTCTTGTGTTATCACTTGTTACTTGGGAGAAGAGACCAGCCGCCTCCCCTCTACAACCTCCTTTCAACTTCCTCTGTTGTAGAGAGCGACAAGGTTCCCCCCCTGAGCCTCCTCCAGTCAGAATACAGGGAGGTGCTAGGTATGAAGCTGAGAACAGTTCTTGAGGTCTTCTGCCAAGACATTGTTATGCCAGAGTACATGGGGAACTGAGCTAAGTTCTACTCATTCTGTCTTAAAAAGAATGCAGTAGTCAGGGATGCTGTTCAGAGCAGAGAAGCTAGGCAGAAGGCTTCCATATGAGGAGAGACGGAATGCAGCAGGATTCCTTAGCCCAGGGAACGCGTGGCGGGGAGTGGGATACAATGAGGATCAGTGCCTGGGTGAGCGGTCCGCTGCATGAGCCAAAGGACCAAACCTTTGTGCTTCCTAACTTTCAGAGATCCAGGAAGCAGGCGCTTGCAGAGCAGACTGCTGTTACAGTATGTGTGCAAGCTGTAGGACGTGCTGCCACAGGGCACAGCAAAGGCTGGAAGCAAAGCCAGCTTGGAAGAGGCCTGGCCAAATGCCTGGGTGGAACATTAGCTCCAGCTGCCCTCTGGCTGCAGGGAGGCCATGACTGGTGCAGAGCTCAGCTCTTCCCTGCAGTCCACCAGCTTAGCACCCTTCTCTCCTGTGAGTCCTGTCTCCTGTCCTCCGGAGCATATCTGTAGCTCTTCTGGAATGTCTTCTGTTTGATGGCTGCGTCCTCAGAGGAGGGAGCTGTGCTCCAGAATCATGCTTTGATGGCTACATAGAGGGAAGTCACTGGCAAGCTGGGATGTCTCTGCTATTCCAAATAATAACAACTTGGTATTTACTTGATTAATAGACCAACTCAGCTCACCCTCAGTTCTGGTCTCTGTTATTCTCTTTGTGCCACATCAGAAGCGTCAGTGGGACTTGCTCAGTTTTTGATGGTATTTGCCCTGCTGTAACTAACTCATAGATGCTTTTTCTTGTCTCCCTTGTGCCATGCTGTTGTTACTGATATTTAGAATTTTGGTAATTAAAATGTAATCAATAGTTTATAATAGTTAATTTTAATAATGTAAAAGAAATATTTTAGTGAGAAGTGTGTTTGTATAGCAACCAAATGCTGTTATGGAATGCCCTGTATAGCCCTGTACCAGGACCNTTTGGTAATTAAAATGTAATCAATAGTTTATAATAGTTAATTTTAATAATTAAGAGTTCTAAGAAATATTTTAATGAGAAGTATGTTCATACAGTAACCAGATGCTGTTATAAAATTCTTTGTATAGCCCTGTACCAGGACTGAAAGGGATAGGTCAAAATCATTTAATAGGAACAGGCAGTACAAGCAGTGTATGTAGAACAATGCAGGTAGCTGTCAAGGTCTAGATTAATGAGAATGAAGAGAGTCAACCGTAACCGTCTATAGATACCTGCCAAGAACACTGTGGAATTAGGCAAAAGGTAATTCTGGCAGGGGGAGGTCGTGACCACCGACTCACAGACCCCCCACCCATAGTACACCCCAGGCTCATTTCTAGAGGATTCCAACCTTTATTGCACAGAATCGGAAACGGGAGGAGAATATGGTAATGATTTTCAGGAATAATATGTTTATGTATGAATAAGCTCTATGTAAGAAGCTTGATTTCGGTGTAAGGTGTGCATGTTAGGAGGAGCTATCCCCCGTGCACCCGGCGCCATAATAAAGAAGTGTCTGCTTATCTGCATCCCATTGGTGTTGATAAGTTTCTTATTCCAGATTTTCGGTAACACTGTCACCACTCTGCTGTCAGGTGCTGCACAGCATGGGAGAACTGGGGAGTGATGTTCTCTGGACAGGAGGCTGAGCCCTGCTTAGATTTTGACCTCATGTTGTTGAAGCATTTGAAATGGCTGTGTGTTGGCAGTTTCTGTCCCTGCCTTTGTTTCTGTCCCTGCCTTTGATTGGTTTTCCACCAATGGGTTATATTCACACCCAGGTCAACTCAGATGAAATGTTCATGTAGGAATGAGAGTCAGGCGAAAGTCTGAGACGTGTTTAGTGTGAATAGAAAACCCCAGGCACCTAGTTTGGAGAAGAAAAGCAATGAACTCCTGGAGAAAACGTGTATGTACTGCCTCAGTGAGGTCTGCACAGGAGGCTTCCTCTCATGAGCAGTAGCAGGCATGTCTCAAGGCAAAACCAGTATCTATGTGCCTGCTTTCAAGAAGAGGGGTGTGCAGGCAAGTCAGCATGTTCTGGGTGTGGAGGGAAGGTGGATCTTGGAAGAGTGGTGCTTGGAATCGTGAGAGGGAGGCAGATGGGCTGATGACGGAAGCAAAGGGCTGTCCCAGATCCATGAGTTCTTGGTGCCAAGGAGAGGAAGGCATTTGGAGGTGATTTTGGAAGCTGCTGAACTTTGCTGTCCTGAAAGGTAGCACTTCCTTCTGCCCCCTCCTTGTGGCTTAGGCTTCTCATGCAGCTCAGCCAGCTGAAAGGGAAGTGTTCTTTGTATTCTCTATCAGTCTTTCAGCTGGCTGCTGTTGTGTGAGCACAGCTGCCTTTACACTTCCTGTGTGAGATGGGCCTGTTTGCTTCCCAGGGGGTGGGAGAAGGAGTGTGGGAGATTTTGGAAGCCTCTTGTGTCTCACATCAGTGAATGTCCCTTTTATTGTTCTTGCCAGTTCCAGCAGATGAGGCAATGACATTCAAAGTAGAGCAGCTGGACTTGGAAGAATGCTCTCAAAGCCCCAAGCCTCCTCTGACTTTAACCAGGGAGCCAGAGGAGCTGCTTTCCCAGGGTCCCAGCAAGGTGCTGTCCTTTGATAGTCAGTACAGCTCTCCTGTAGAGCAGGGAAGCCATAGCATGAGCAGCCTGGTGCCATCCACCTCGGAGGGAGAGGGTCTCAGTGAAAGCAATGCTGTCAACTTCCATGGTCAAAACTGTCCCAGAAAGAGACCTCATTCATGTACAGCGTGTGTAAAGGGCTTCTATCTGAAGAAGTTGCTGACATCTCACCAGGAGAGCCGCAGCACAGAGGATAGCAGTGAGCACACTGGAGGTGGGGAGGGCTTCCTCTATCAGCTGTGCCACTAGACCCATGTGGAAGCAGACAGGTACCCATGTGGCCACAGAGAAGTTCAAGCAGAACCAGAATGGGACACTGGTGCAGGCGTTGGCAGCCATGGACAAGGTGTCCAGCAGACAGAGGTGCTTGAAAAGCAACGATGGCAATGCTATCTACAAGCCAAATCTGAGTGCCCACCCAAAAGGAAGGCCCTACAAGTGCAACCAGTGCAAGGCGTGGCTCTCCCGGAAGAAAACCCTCGGCAGCCACAAGTGTATGCACTCATGCTGGAGAAGAAAGTTCCTTAGGTGCTTGTACTGTGGGAAGAGGTTTACCCGCTCTTTCAGTGTGGTCCGGCATCAGAGGATCCACACGGGTGAGAAGCAATACACATGCAACGAGTGCCCAAAACGCTTCACCGCCTCCAGCATGAGGATCCGCTTGCACAAAAGACTCCGTGCCTGGCATGTGGAAGACACAGCTACACTGATTCTAGGCTGTGCAGGCTCACACAGCCTTGCAGCCCTTGGAGGGGAGGAGAGGATCTCTGCTGCTCAGTGTTAAAGGCTCTCTGATACTTTATCCCAGAGATCCAAGCAAAGTAGAATTGGTATCTGCTGTGGCACCAGTGCCCTTTCCTTCTTGGTGGTGGTGGTATGCCACAGTACCTCATAATCTGCCCAAAACTCGAGATTAAAAGTGGTTTGGGCCTCTCTGAATTTGAATCAGTTGTTAGAACTCATTCCAGCAAAGTTGAGTGTTCTGAAGTTCGTCACCTGGACTTGTCCCGGCTGCTCCCCTTGACAAAGTTCTGCTCTTCTCAGTTCTGTGGGTGAGTGTGAGTTCTACGCTTGC
The DNA here is from genome assembly GCA_002631895.1 of Agapornis roseicollis. NCBI lineage: Eukaryota > Metazoa > Chordata > Aves > Psittaciformes > Psittacidae > Agapornis > Agapornis roseicollis. Next base: position 42,911 of record NDXB01011980.1, read on the forward strand.
AGAAGTCTTCTGCTGACTGTGCACATGCACAGGGTGAGACCTCACTGATGGCTTGCATGGGTGCTGCCTTCACCAGGGAGGGGCAACCAGTCTGTTCTCAACTCTGTGCCTTGGCACAGACTGAATGGTATTTTTGCCACTGCTTCTGCTTAGGAAGCTGCCTGGAAAACACAGGTTCAGCTCTGTCTTTACAGCTTGAAAGCAGAGCTAGTTTTCTGTAAATTGTGATAACCAGGCCACTTGTGCTTGGAGTTCTGATGTGCGCTGGGTTTGCACTGCAGTAGCTGTGGGGACTTTGCTCCAAGTTAAGAAAAAGCTCCCAGTATCTGATGTGTTTAGCAAATTGCCCAAATATGTAGGGCAGCTTCAGGGGTGGTGTTGCTGTTTGACTTGTTTTAAACCTGCTGCTCTTCTTCTTGACATGGATTGGGCTTTAGAAACCTTTCTGTCGCTTCTGGTCCCAAGGTGTCTGCGAAGGGAGAGGGTACTGGTGGCTGGCTCATCCCCTCAAGCAGAGGTGTTCTTCCAGCTCCAATTGACTGCTGTGGCAGCTGTTCTACTTTGGAAACTACTTTGGCCAAGAGAAGTGAGGTCTTTTTCCAGGTTCATTGCCGCTTGGCCTGCCAGCAGAGTGTGAGATAAGAACTCCCGTGCCCACTTTGGCTCAGCAGCTCAGAGCTCGGGGCTGTTCAAGCTGATTTGATTCTTGCCCAGAGCAGATCAGGGTGAGACTGCGTGAACCTTTCTGAGCCTGCACTGCGGGAGCTAGCACAGAGCTGTGCCTGCCAGGGTGTCTTCAGCCACTGCAGGTGTTTGCCTGGTGACCAGCTGTCTGCACCTTTCCTCATCCCTAGTGCTGATGAGGTCTTTGATTTCTCAGCTCCTGATGTGTCTGAGTAGGTCTGTCTGTGGTGAGCCCCTCTCTGTGCACATGTCCGTATATTTTACTCCAAATGAGGAATCTGTGAGGACAGAGGGGTTTGTATTTGCCACTTCCCAGTGGTCAGGGACTGCTTGCTACCATGAAGCAGTGAACATGAACAGTTTTTTCTCTGCTGTTTGATGTGCTGAAGGGAGAATCTCTTGGCAGTTGGCAGTAGAGGGCATCTGATACCCAGAGAAGCTGTTCGGGTTTTGTCCAATAAGCAGGTGAACTAATTGCTTCTCCAGTGGTTTCCTGCTGCCTCCAGTTAAACTGCTTCTTCGTGTCTTATGCTTCTGTTACCTAGAATGTGAGCCATCAAGGCAGGGAACTTGTTTTTATCAGTTTGTAAAATGCCAGTTAAATTTGTAGCCATTGGTTTTTAATAACAATAAACTTGAGAGGATTCAAGCTGTGAAGTTCGAAATGCTGCTTTTTTGATTTGGGGGGTTTTTTTGTTTGTTTGGGTGCTTCGCCATTTTACCTGACCTGGTAGATGGTAGTTTATAGTATTGTACCTTACTGATGGGGAGGCAACAGTCTTCTCTGAACCAGAAAAAAGGAAGGAGGGCAGTTTGGTGTGCTTTCTTTTTTTAACATTGCAATTAATAACCTGAGCAGGAGAATTCTTTCCCACATGTATCTCTGGGATCCAGACAGGGCCTGAATGGTAAGGGTAGCTAAAAACAGGACTTAAATAAGCTCACTGTACGATTCTCACCCTGCAGGCAGATCACATTGATCCTGCTGCCAGCTAAAGGTTTCCACCAACTTCAGTGTTGCAGTTTGTTATCAGTTGAAAAGCAAGATGGGTTCTGGGACAAAGACACAAAGATGCTGCTGAAAAAAGCAGCAGAGGTGGTTGTCACCAATTCCCTGGTGGCCAGAACATCCTGAGTCTCAGTTAGGATCACTTTGGCAGCACACAAACAGTTACAGGTGCCTTTTCTGGGCTGTTTCTGTGGCCTACAAAAGGGCAATAACAAGAAGCACCCAAGTCCTGCCATGGCGCTACCTCCCCTGTTGCACTATTGCTGTGTATGTTCTAGTGCTGACCTATCACTTCATTATTATTAGATATTTAAGCTTTAAACATTAGTTAAAGAAAAGGAGGAAGCTGCTGGCATCTGATGTTTTCGTGTTCACATCTGAGAGATGTCATAGGTGCAACTATAAAAGAACTGGCTTTTGGATAGCCATGTGAGCTGAAGGGGGGACCCTGAGCTTCCATGGCTCTGAGAGTATCCTTGGTTTTTAGTGGCTCTGAGAGGATCCCTGATCCCTTGATGACAGCCTCCTAGTTTTAACTGAGATGTTTCACAGGTTAGCTGCTGCCTGAGCATCAGAAGCACTTGATGTGCATTGTGTTTCATCGCTTTCTTGATTTGCCTTTGATAATACAGATGAAGCAGCATTTTGCAAGGTGAGTCATATTTTCCCTGTTCCAGCCCAGCTCCCCTGTATTTCAGCGGCAAGTATGTGTCTTTATAACAAACCTCAGAGCTATTTTGAGATTCATGCTGCTTAAATTGCAAAAAAAAAAAAAAAAAAAAAAAAAAAGAAAAGGGGAAGAAATGGGAAAGTTGAAAAATAAAAGGGAAAATTTAGCGCCTGAAGGAACTCTTTAAATTGTGTTAAAAGTTGACAGAATTGAAGAGAGCATGGCTTTATAAAATACTTGGGCTTCTTGTTTATTTCATTATGGAGCTCAGCAGGCNTAGGCTACTTTTCCAAGACCAAGAGGAAAAGGCTAAATCTTCCCTTGTGTGCAGGTAGAGTAACACTTATGGGAAAGAGCAGAAGCTAGAGGGGAAGGACAGAGACGACATGGTGATGGGGAGGGAGGGAGTTCTTTGGGAGCATGTAGTCTTCTACACCCACCCCGAGATGCATTGTGGAGTCTCCACGTATTCCATGAACAAGCACTGAGCTTTTATCATCCTTGGGGAGCAGTTCTCAGTGTGCAAGTTTTCCATGACTTTCTGTTACTTGGGTTGTTATAGTTTGGGCTGGTGTAGGGCAGCAGCCTCTGGTGCAAAGCCAGATGTCTAGGTTGAGATGTTCTTCACAAAAGAAAGCACAGTCTCGCACAGGAAAACAAGAGGGAGGGAAATAAGTTGACCTAGGACAGACACATCTTAGCAGATTCTCAAGTTCTGGCAAATGCAAGCTATTTTACTTAAGAGAAGTTCAAGCTTTTGTGTGTTCATTTTGCAAGTGCTTGCTGTTGCTAGGGCAGCTTCTAATGGGGCTACGGAACTGATGGACAGGGGTAGAGCAGTTGATGTCATCAACCTGGACTTGTGCAGTGCGTTCAAGACTGTCCCACACGACATCCTTGTCTCTAAATTGGAGAGACATCAACTTGATAGGTGGACCACTCATTGGATAAAGAACTGGCTGGATGGCTGCACGCAAAGAGTTGTGGTCAGTGGCTCANTGCGTTCAAGACTGTCCCACACGACATCCTTGTCTCTAAATTGGAGAGACATCAACTTGATAGGTGGACCACTCATTGGATAAAGAACTGGCTGGATGGCTGCACGCAAAGAGTTGTGGTCAGTGGCTCAGTGTCCGGC
>NDXB01011982.1:1200-11357 GCA_002631895.1 Agapornis roseicollis
TAAAAAAAAAAAAAAAAATAAAAATATCACAATTTTGTGGAAAAGTTACTACATTGGGAGAAACATGAAAAAATCCTAGGGTTCGATTCTACATCTCAAAAAAACCCTAGATAAACAAAGGTAGGTATTTTAAAGATGACATTAAACAACATATGACAAGAGATAGTCAGTATTATATGCAAGAGTCCCATGGATTTTTGAACACTTCTATGAGAAAGTCCACTAAATCTGTATTTGTGTTTGAAAATATCTGTGATTTAGGAAATGTCTAAGAATGGTATCATTGTTTTCTCACATGCTGCAATATTAATAAGTAATGCAGAGGATTGTGGAACTTTTTCAGTGAATTGCAACATATTGTGGAGGTATGGCTGCCTAATGACAGATGGAATTCAACTGGGATAGCATGTAAGGTTATCGTTGTAGACAGAAGTACTCTAAACTTCTCATATGTTTTTCAAGCTGCAGGATTCTCTGAGGATCTAAAACATTTGGAAACTTGTGGTATGTTTGACTAAGATATCTGTTCATTATTTGGCAGACCCAGGAAAAGCAAATATGATTCCTTGTTGCCTGAAAACAAAAAAGGTATAGAAAGAGTTTATACGAAATACAAACTATCGTGTTGGGAATAGCCACCTTCAACTGGAACAGTTGTGATTCCAGGTTGCTTTATTCACATGGCTGTAAATTATTCTACCTGGAATCCCATGGTAAGAAAAAATGCATGATAAGGAAATGTAGAGATTTTTTTCATGAAAGCAACGAAATTTCATACTGAAAAGCTTAGGGAATGTACTGAAGAATTTAAGACTAATTAACCATTCCACATCAAGAAGATACTCACTCTGCTCTCTTAAAGCTCTTGTCCTGGATTTATAAGAGCAGAGTAAATTGCCATCATATGAAATTGGGACTGACTAAGGTGAAACAGCAACAAAAAGCCTAACTAACCCACTGGATTTTCCTGCTTCGGAAGCTTTCATGTCAAACATCATAAGAAGAGTTTTCAAAAGAAAGATATATCAGTCTTTTAGCAAGAGTAAGTAGCACTTGTATGGACAAAATGACAGTGCAAACTGCCTGACTTCAAATGGTATCTGTTAGATTCATATCAAACTAGTAAAGACAGTACAATCCCAGGGCTCCCTATATCATCAGTAAAGAGTCATCCAGGTCATGACAGACAGGAGCCCAACTCAAGTCTACCAATTAGATCCCCTGGGAAGCCTGCTCCCCACCTCCCATCAACTATAAAGGAAGCCTCAGGAAATGTACCTTGTATTTTAAGGACTGAGTTGTAACCAAAAGTCAGACAGTGTGCATATGCTTCTCCCTGAGACTCAAGCCCAAGCAGTAACTCTTTCCTCACCATACAACACTGTGTAACAGCTGTGGTTGAACTAATTTATCAGCAAGTATACTCTGATAAATGTAAAGAGGATTTGGATGGGGTTTTTTCTTTCAAGAAAACATGAACCACTAGAAGCACTATTCTGATATTATCGGAGAAAACAAATACAATGTTCATATGCTTCTGGAATTGGATAAATGCTTCTTTTTATTTTAGTAAGGAGACTTATAGTAGCAGCTCATAATGAATATGAGAAATATATCTTTATTTACCTGTAGAAGCCAATTAGACTAGTGTAATATTAATGGATGCTTTAATATAAAATAAGCTTACCAGAGTATGAATGTGAATGGCAAGCTTGCTGATTTTGACAAGCTGGCTCAGAAAAAAGGACTCTGCAATAAGAGGTTAAGTTTTTTATGTTGTCCTTTGTTCCTATGACTCATTCTCTTCTTACAGCTGAAATAATTCTTTTACTGTTCAATGAGACATGCTCTTAGAATAGAGGAGTATGATATGTTCAACTTAATCAGAAAACAATCTAAATTAAAATACTATACTGAGATATTTTTTGCCTATTATTGAAATAAATGACAAATTCTCATTTAGTTCAATAGAAACAGAGCTGGGAAGTGCTGACATACACTGGTATGATAGATCAGTACAACTGATGTTTCTAAGTAAGCCTGGCTGAAAGGTCATAAGGACATTTTTTTCTACCTTTTCATACTCTTCTTTTAGTATGACTCTGACATGAAAAATAATTCTCTTATCTTCCATTTAGTATTAAAAACCCTCTTCCCCAAGTTAGTACCAGATTAGCACTCTAAGAAGCAATACTAATTTTGTAAGTGATAGCACTTGTATAGTCCAATTTCTCAGTCTTTTGTCTCATCCCTGAGAGATGATCCCATCTCAGTCTTGGACACTGTTGCCCATTTGAAAGTGTCAGACTTTCAAAGTATCTTCCTTATACTTAGCATCACATAACTAAAATGAGCTAACCTCAGCCTTTGTATTCACTGAACTGATAGCATAGAGTGTGTCATGAGAATAAAATTTATTTTATACCATAGGAAGCACAAACATCAGCTGAATTCAACTGTAAATATTCTATTATCTACGTTTGTATTCCCTCCCTCATGTGCAATGGGGTATGAGTCTAGTATCCAGTCTTTACCTTCATTATGGCACTTCAAGTAATGGGTTCTTTATTGAAGCCCTCCATTACCAAACATTTTGTGCTGGGAGCAACTTTTGACATATACTTAAGTATATAACATATAACTTAAGCATCAACCAACATGACTAAGATTGAGATCACTTCTTAGTGTGCTTCCTCTTCTATTTAGAAATGTTCTAGTCTTAGTCCAGTAGTGAAAATGTTTGGAAAGAAAAAAAATAACCAACAGACAAATCAAAACCAGAATGTAATTAAAGGATACCAGAACAGCTCCATCGTAGAACATGTGGACAAGAACATGTGAACAAATCACCAGAATAGGATTCATGTGGCTTGGATCAGATTCCCAGTTCTGTCACAGTTTTCTTGTTGGTCATGGAAAAAGGAGCAATGTCAATGATTTCATGGCCAATTTTATCAATATGTAAAATACAGACTACACATCTTCCTTTCTTCCTCATTTGTCATTTACATTTAGATTAACATTTCTTGTAAGCAGAAAATGTTTCTTCTAGTGCTGCTAAACATCTTACTACAAAAGTCAATTGGAAATGCCAGGCTGCAGCATTCCAAATGTTTAGAAAACTTCATACTTTTTTCAGTATGCCAGCTACAGCTTCAGTCTTCCCTCCTTCCCTGACACGTGTTGTCTGTGGGACAGAGAATGTATCCAGTTGTGCAGCTTCTCTCTAGTCTGGGTTTCATTTCTGTGTTAAGTTATTTGAAGATAAAGTTGGTTTTAATCTGGTGGGAAACAGAAACAAAACTTCATAGCAGTCTGTTGACTTCATGTGCTGGCGAAAAGTATAAACTTAGATTATCTTGCTAGAAGAATTACAAGGGCTATGCTGTGAAAATCCTCTTAGGAGGGCTGCCAAATAGCAACCTTTAATTGCACTGTCAGTCTAGTAAGACATCATTTAAACAAGGAGAGGTAAGTTTGGGTCCATAGGGCATTTGGTATGTTCCAACATTTCAGGTTCATTTCTAGATACTGTGGAGACATTTGCAACTGACTACTGATCTCTGCATGCTGGTTTACTTCCATTTGCACTTTAAAAAGCTATATGAATAGGTAACAGCTTTCCAAGCTGAAAATGAGTATGAACCATTTTAAAAGTACACAGGGAGTGCAATTTTTTCTTTCCATTCATCAAGTTTGCTAGTGTCAGTGTGTTACCTTGTTTATCATTCATCTGTAAAATTATATTAAAATAGCATGAAGAATTTGAAACTCTTAAAAACATGTAAACTTATGAAAACATTTAAAACTGTGCAATCCAAGAAACTCACAAGTGCTGTGATTTCTTCCTTGACTCAATCTCATTAGCTGGCATCCCTTCAGGAACAAAATTTTGCCAAGCAGCTGCAAACAGGACACATCCCTACCTCCACTTTATTTTGTGATATGAAAACAAGAAGTAGTAAAGGAAGAGATCAAGGTTAGAACTGAAAGATACTGGTCACTTAGTATCATCAGCCTTCTCAAATAACAAAGGGTTTGACAAAGACAGCCAAGACACAAGGAAAGGGCTGAGAACATTGATAGTAGCAAAAACACTGTTACCAAACCTCACAATTATCTTATGTTATCCAAGCCTCCCAAATGAACTCACTCATTGATGACAAGCAAATAGCTGGAGCTCTAGATGTAGCCCATAATCCTACTTCCACAGGTACTGATGGGACCCCTTCACTTTATGGTCCTATACTTTCCACACAATGAACTAATTATGCCTAGCACTAGCAATCTGTTAGGTTTCCCTTAATGTATATAATCATCATAATTTATATCCTGATTCTATTTCATCTCTTAAATGAAGGAGATCTTAACTTCTCTGTTCCCAGAAGGATTTGTCCTTTCTGGTGTTACACTGTGGATGTATCACAGAACAACACTGAAAGTGATCTTTTTTTGTCCAGCACCCTACAAGAGGATATGTTGTTCTCAGCACAATGTCATCCTTCATCCAGGGTCTGCAGATGCCTCCTGACTTGCCACAGTCAGAAGCTTTCCTCTGTTTTGGAAAACATAAAAACACAATACCCAATCACAGCAGTTTCTAATATTTTTAAATTACAGTACTGATACTGTACTAACATTATGTCACCTGGCTTACCCTCTCAGTTCCAACACATCTCTTTCTAAGCAGGAACATTCTCACTGTTTGCATGTTGTTATAGCCACTAGACAGCTGTGGTTTTCACTAAGTTTAATCTAGCTGAAATGAAGGAATCTAGGTGTTTAATATTATTATTAAACATACAAGAGTATTTTTAATATGTATGTGCACATAACGAAACTCCTGAAACTTTCACAGAGAATGTAGTACTAGTCCCTTGAGAAAGGCAATCAGATTTTCCTTGGAGATAGCTTTTGAGATGAAAATAGTAATAGCTAAAAGATATAGATTGGTCTGTTCGTTAGCATATGCAGTGAATGAAATTAATATAAAATTCAGGAGTCAAGTCTAAGTATTCTAGAAAATGTCTGCTAGCAGAAATATCTGCCATAAAATCAGTATGAATTAGGTGCTGCTGGAAGTTCAGATTATTGCTGAACCTATTCTGGTCATTTCCTTACACATGGGAGACTGTGACTTAAGTCAACAGAGATGTAAGAATTTGCAACTTAGTTGCTTACAGAGGAGTTGCAATTCCTTATATGAAAGGACGAATTTTGCCCTTGATTTTGAAAAATTGGCTTGAAGCTAAATAAGCTTCAGAATTAGTAACACATTTTCAGATCACCGGTTTCCTACATTAGAACGAGTTCAGTTGCCCTTGGAGGTGAGAATGTAGGAAGTAAATTAAAGCAATCTTTTGCCATTATGCTAGTGTGTGCATCTAGATTAATTGTTGGTATCAGCAGGGCTTTGCTGTGAGGATGCTCTCAGCAGGGTTGCAGCGGTTACCTATGGCTATTGCTATAGGAAAAAAAAAACAAACCAAACGTGTCAGAAAGGGGGTTCAATTGCACAAAAGGGGAAACACCCCTGGATACTGCCGAAATTAATGCTAATTAAAGTAAGGAATAGGTTGCAGGAGGGAGATGGCAGTGTTAATCAGCATAATATAAAGCAGGGGACTGGAAACGCTCCACTAGGATCTGTGCCTGTAGAGCTCAGTCTGTTTACAACAAACAAAATCTTCTCAGCTACTGTTACCGTAGCCATGGCAACAGTATTGAGGTTACATCTATCAATAAAGAGAGCAAAACAAAGATAAGGCTGGTGTTTAATAAAGATGAGCCATGATAATTATACACCAAGAAAGAGAGGGCTGCAAAACAAATAGCCTGTGCCCCAACGTATGTGACATCCCCTTTGCAGCAATATAAATTGGATAAACTTGTGACATCTCTGTCACGGTTTCCCTAATAGGTGGACAAAAGGCACTGAATATATTCTCACTCTCTTTAATGATTACACAGTGATGCAAACTCTTTGCCCACTTATTTATTCCACATATAAGGAGCAATGGTTAAGTGCAACAGTGATATCTGAGGTTGTGTCAGAAAGCAAGAGAAAAAAAGATTGCTGAGGCTTACATGCATGGTTTATCCAAGAGAAGAAATACTATATTTAAAAAAAAAACCCAGTATTTGCACCATTTGGGATATGTGTCAAGTACTACAGGTTTTTATCTGCTTATTTGTTCATTGTGTTCTCTTTACTTAAGCATTTTGGTATTAGCACGAAATATCCATGTGGTCCTTCTTGAAGAGGTCACATATGATTCATTTTCCTAAGAATGAAGTCAGCCTTGCTTCAGGATAAGAGTCTGAACCATAGGAATTTTCAGATAGCACACACAAACACACACACACACACACCAGTTATATGAAGAAGCAGCTGTGTTCCAGAAACTGAAATTAAATTAGGGGATGAAAGTATGTATGACAGGTGATCTAGGAAGTGTCAGCTCACCTGACATGCTGATGGTCCTTTTCTAATCTGAGAGAAGGACTCACAGGGGATGCCTCTGAAGTTAAGTTTTAGGGGTATGTTTTGTCACAGGATATTTGTTAGCCCATAAAACAGGTGAAAAAAAAACCCACAATTCAAACTATTTGAGTAACAAGGAAAGAGTAAACTTCTTTCAAACAGTGGTGTTTGAAAGAATTGCTCATAACACGTGCCAGAAATCATTTGGTCTATCATTGGGCCACTTGGCCTCCATGAAACTCTCATGAAGGGAGGGAGTTTCTATTGGTTTTGTTATAATAACTGACAGCCCCAAGCTATATAAAAAGAGTATATAAAATACAATACAGATATAGCCTATACTTGCACAGCTGAACTGCTCTCTCAGCCACCATCATCTTACTCTACAAGTTACAGTAAAGGAATTTATTTAGGATCTTTGCGTAATGTCCGACTTTAGCATTTAAAAGTTAGGAGTTCAGTCTAAGAAGTTAGCTGTTAAGACGACCTCATCTGTAGCTACAGAGACCAGTTTTTCCAGAATCATAGAATCACTTAGATTGAAAAAGACCTTTAAGATCATCAAGTCCAGATTTTAACACCACTGCCCTGACTGTTTGTTGTAGTTTGAACCCAGCCAGGCAGCATGTTCACCCACTCAACCCCTCCTTCTTACCCCCATCCCCCCTTCCTCCCCATTCCCAGAGGAGTGGGAGGGAAGATGGGCTGAAGAACTCCCACTGGTCAGATAACAACAGTCCAGTAACCAAGGTACAACACAAATCACTATCGCTATCACCAACAATAATAACAATGACAAAGAAAACAAGGGGAGAGGGTACGATACCACCTGCCAAAAATGAGCCCGACCGGGAAGTTCCCCCTTCTTCTGGGTAACTCCCAGTTACCTCCTGGGCATGACGTGCTATGGTATGGAATACCTCTTTGGTCAGTTTGGGTTCTGTCCCTCCTTTCTCCCAGCCCCCCTTCTCCCCGGCAGAGCATGAGGCTCACAAAGTCCTTGGTCAGGGCAAACATCGCTCAGCAACAACCAAAAACATCGGCCTTATCAGCCTTGTTCCTGGGCCAAGTCAAAACACCAGCTACTAAAGAGAAGAAAAACTGACTGCAACTGCTGAACCCAGGACACTGTTCCAATACCTGACCATCCTTTTGGTGAACAAATTTTTCATAATCTCTAGTCTAAACACCAACTGGTGCTGCTTGAGGCCATTACCTCTTGTCCAGTTACTTGTTCCTTGGGAGCAGATACCTACCCTCCCCATTCCATCCTCCTTTCAGGTACCTGTAGAGAGTGATAGGGTCCCCACTGAGCTGTCTCTTCTACAGACAAAACACCCCCAATTCCCTCAGCTGTTTCTCATTAGACATGTGAGTTGATTAAACAATGATTCACTGCACCCAAGAACAGATGTCTAAGATGAGTCACCCTCTGGAGCTTCTCTCCTGAACAATGACTAAATCACTTACAGCAGATATCTCTTACATTGCTAAGCTTAAGTGAGATAAATTTTAAATTTACTCATGGATTCTTGTAATGATCTCTTAATTTTATTTAGTAATGGCTTTGCTTTTTTGGAAATAGAATCATAGAATAGTTAAGGTTGGAAAGGACCTTAGGATCATCTAGTTCCAACCCCCCTGCCATAAGCAGGGAAACCTCACACTAAACCATGCCACCCAATGCTTTATCCAACCTGGCCTTGAACACTGCCTAGGATGGAGCATTCACAAACTCCCAGGGAAACATATTCCAGCATCTCACCACCCTCACAGTAAAGATCTTTCTCCTCATATCCAATTTAAACCTCCCCTGGTTAAGTTTGAACCAGTTACCCCTTGTCCTGTCACTACAGTCCCTAATGAAGAGTCCCGCCCCAGCATCCCTATAGGACCCCTTCACATACTGGAAGGCTGCTATGAAATCACCACAAAGCCTTCTCTTCTCCAGGCTGAACAGCCCTAACTTTCTCAGCCTGTATTCATATGGGAGGTGCTCCATTTCCCTGATCATCCTCATCGCCCTCCTCTGGACTTGTTCCTTGTCCTTTTTATGTTGAGGACACCACAACTGCACACAATACTTCCATGTCCTTTTTGTGTTGAGGACACCAGAGCTGCACACAATGCTCCAGGTGAGGTCTCACAAGAGCAGAGTAGAAGGGCAGGATCACCTCCTTCAACCTGCTGGTCACGCTCCTTTTGATGCAGCCAAGGATACACTTGGCNGTCTCACAAGAGTAGAAGGGCAGGATCACCTCCTTCAACCTGCTGGTCACGCTCCTTTTGATGCAGCCAAGGATACACTTGGCTTTCTGGGCTGTGAACTTGCACTGTCAGCTCATGTTCATTTTATCATCAACCCCCACCCCCAAGTCCTTCTCCACAGGGCTGCTCTCAATCTCTTCTTTGCCCAACCTGGAGCTGTGCCTGGGATTGCTCCAACCCAGGTGTAGGACCTGGCACTTGGCATGGTTAAACTTCATGAGGTTGGCATCAGACCACCAAACAAGCATGTCAAGGTCCCTCTGGATGGTATTACTTCCCTCCAACATATCAGCTAAACCACACATCTTGGTGTCATCGGCAAACTTGCTGAGGGCACACTCAATCCCACTGTCCATGTCACGGATAAAGATGTTGAATAAGACGTGGTCCCAACACTGATCCCTGAGGGACACCACTCATCACTGGTTTCCAGCCAGACACTGAGCCATTGACCACAACTCTTTGTGTGTGGCCATCCAACCAGTTCTTTATCCACTGAGTGGTTCACCTATCAAATTGATGTCTCTCCAATTTAGAGACAAGGATGTTGTATGGGACAGTGTCGAAAGTTTCGTACAAGTCCAGGTAGATGACGTCAACTGCTCTACCCCTATCCGTCAGTTCTGTAGCCCCATTGTAGAAAGCCACCAAATGGGTCGGGCAGGATTTCCCCTTTGTGAAGCCATGCTGGCTGTCACCAAGCACCTCGTTGTTTTTCATGTGCCTTAGCATGCCTTCCGGGAGAATCTGCTCCATGATTTTGCCAGGCACAGAGGTGAGACTGACTGGTCTGTAGTTCCCTGGGTCATCCATTTTCCCCTTCTTGAAAATGGGGGTTATATTTCCCTTTTCAGTCATTGGGAACTTCACCTAATTTCTATGATATTTCAAGTATGATGGAGAGTGCCTTAGCAACTCCATTCACCAGCTCGTTAAGGACCTGTGGATGGATTTCCTTGGGTGCAATGGACTTGTGCATATTCAGGTTCTTAAGATGGTCTCAAACCAGATCCTCTCCTAATGTGGACCTAGGGACTTCATTCTCAGTCCCCGCGTCTGCTTTCCAAGACATGGGTGGTGCAGTCAGAGCCTTTGCAGTTGAAGACTGAGGCAAAGAAGTCATTGAGAACCTCAGCCTTCTGCAAATCGAGGGTATCCAGTTCTCCTGATAGCTTCCAGAGGGGGCCCATGCTACCCATAGACTGTCTTTTATTTGCAATGTATCTATAGAATCCCTTCCTGTTATCTTTCACATCCCTAGTCATGCTTGTTTCTAATTGGGTCTTAGCTTCCCTAACCTGATCCCTAGGTTGTAGCTGTCACTTCTACCTTTTTTTTCCCCCTTTCTTTGGTTTTTTGTTTGTTTGTTTGTTTTTTTTTTGTTTTGTTTTTTTTTTTTTTTTTT
>NDXB01011983.1:0-74210 GCA_002631895.1 Agapornis roseicollis
TTCTCCCGGCCCCCCTTCTCCCCGGCAGAGCATGAGGCTCACAGAGTCCTTGGTCAGGGCAAAGATCCCTCAGCAACAACCAAAAACATCGGCCTTATCAGCCTTGCTCCTGGGCTAAGTCAAAACACCAGCTACTAAAGAGAAGAAAAACTGACTGCAACTGCTGAACCCAGGACACCCTTTTGTCATTTGTGTCTAGAAATGGTTACCAGGATTAGTGTCCCATTACTTTTCCAAGGATGGAGCTGAACCTGACCAGCCTGTACTTCCCTTCTTACCCTCTTGAAGGGTGTGATATTTGTTGTCTTCCAATAATAAGTCACCTCCAAGTCNTATGTTCATATATACATATATATATATATATATATATGAAAGACATAAAGATCAAATTCCTATAGCTAGGGCTGATTTTGAGGTGCCTTGTACTTCAATCTCCAATTTCTCTGCACAAAGTATAGAACAAAGAAAGTAACTATCTTTGTGTAAAAAATGTAGAGGTAATAACTTTGAAATTATGGAGTTAACTTTCATTCCCACAAGGTATATATGTGTTTGTGAGCAACTGTATGCAGAGAAAAGGAAGGGCTTGTAACCATTTTGCTACTTAGAAGGTTCACATTTGCTCCCTGTATTTTCCTTTGCTTGTTTTTAACTCTCTTCCAAGTTCTTCCTCTTAAAACTGCTGCAAGCCCCTTAAGACAGCAGTAACCACTGTCAGCAGTGTACAAGACAGAGAGACTGAGAAGCCTCCTGTCTGGACACATGTACAGCTGCAAGCAGTATTACTACATCAGGATGATATCACAACTGACCTAATAGGGGCCATCTCTGAACTACAGGCTTAGATTCCACTGCTCTCAGTGGAACACACTGCAGGGAGAGGTTAACAAGGCTCAATAACTCATTTAAAGATGCACTGCCATTATACCAGAAGTACCTGTGCATACCACTGCACTATGTAATCTAAAACTCCCGAGGGAACCAGCACAGCTTTCCATGGAATGATGCTACCTGTTCAGACAGCACATCCTATGGGAAGCAACCCTGTTACTTCCAGAAACACATTTCCAGGAACTTGCTCCTCTTCTCAGTGTATCTCCAAATAGGCCATGATCTCATCTAAACTGAAAAAAACTAGGAATCAGATTCTAGTCAGATTTACATTTCAAAGGACAGCACAACACAGTACCTCTCCCAAAAGCTCTGCAATAGAAAAGCATGAATTTTGTTTTCCAAACATCACAACAGCCCCATAAATGTGGCAGGATAATATAGTTTGAAGACTTATCAAAGGAATTAAGATGATTTCTTCTTTCAGCTTTTTTTCTAACTGTTGGTGAGAAGTTCAATGAAAATGAAATTTAAAAGAATGAAGATATTTGGAATCTATCTGATTTAACAGTTGACACTTTTATCTCTTTCCATAGCATCTAGGTATTTGTACTTTTAATGCTGTGCTAAGACGTTTGCCTCTCTGCCAGGAAGAAACCTATAAACAAAATATAGCATTTAAATTTTACTCTTTCCTTGCTATCATGTGTTGGTATCAGCTGATCAAGAAACCAATGACAGCAACAAATTCTGCCTTTTGCAATGCCCCCCATACTGCACATGGAAGTGGCAAATGTCTATACAAAAAAACCTTAAGAAATCATCTTTTGCCTCATTTTCCCTCTTTGTAGATTCGTTGGCCTACTGAAAAAACAAACTTATCCGAAATACTGACTCATGTTTACAATTCCTGCTTTCTTACCTAGCTTTAAGTCCAAAAGTAGCAATAACAATTATTTGTTGCCTTTTAAACATGCGAACTACACATCCACGTCTTTCTCAATATATACATTTTTTTCTATAATGCTGTTACAGAAATCTACCAAAGCCTGCAATTTATCAAGTGGAATAAACATTACCTTCTACAATTCAAGTATTTATTGACTGTTTATGGCCAATTTGTCTTTAAACATCTTGCAGATTACTTCTTCCAAGTCCATCTTTGAACAGATCACAAAAATGTTTAGCAAATAACATGGGGGTTTTCAGGAAGAAAAAAAAAAAAAAAAAAAAAAAAAAAAAATTACCTTTTATTATTAAAAAAGCCCTAACATTTGCTAGCAGTTATTATTTATATTTCTCATATCCAGGGCTTCTTTGGCTTCACAAATTAAGCTAGACTTTTAAAGATAGCATGTTTGAGAACATTCCTAAACCACCTCTGTATGCTTAATTTTTATAAGTATATATGCATATTAAAAGTCTTTGCATGCCCTACAGTGTACTGGGGAGTCTGTTACCAAAAAGAAGCAAAACTTCTTTTACATTACTTCCACATTAATCATACCATAGTAACTACATAAATAACAATCAAAATCATTGATGTCAGAAGAGCCAAACCTCACGTTATCAAAATACCTTTACCATATAGCCTAAACATATTCCTACCCACCAAATTAGCACAGGGATGTATTTGCCTTATTAGCCAATTAATAGTAAACAACTCTCTATTTTCTGAATTAAAGGCAAACAATTAAACATACCAACCAAGTCTCATTTCCATTACACTAACCAACAATGCTCCTAATAAGCAAGGCCTCTAAGCAGTCTATATTTGGTTTTGCTTTTCGTCTGCTCTACTACAACAACTAAAACCAGAAAGGTAGTCAACACTATTTTTAAAAGCCATTTTCAAAAGTGTGCTTACATCCCATTTTCTAAAAGGCAGACACTTAAATTGCACACAAGCAAGCCTCACTCCACCAAGAGCTCAGGGAGAGATGCCAGTGGGAGCTAGGCAGCCTCAGGGCTCCTGCTGACACTGGCACCTGCGAAAAGAGAATCACACAAAAAGGGGCAGAAAGTTCCCTGCAAATCCCTTTGTGGAAATTCAGCCAAGATTTCAGTAAGGCCTGGACCTCCCAGCAGGCAGTCTCTTGCTTAAAAATACTAAGAACACAGTGTTGTACTAACATCAGCAATACCTACAGTTTTCAGGAAAGCTTTTCTTTACAATCACGATGGTTTTCATTAATGATATTTATTACTGTATGCGAAACATGACCAAATAAAGACCTCTAAAAGTATGAAGTCTATGACTTAGATGTACAAACAGACCTAGCAGACAGGCCTTAAATTCACATAGAATCATAGAATCAAGCAGGTTGGAAAAGACATCTAAGATCATCAAGTCCCACTTTTACACCTTACTAAGGGAAAAACACAATACACTCATGATTTTATTAAGATGGAAAAAGCCTTGATATATGCACAATGCAAAATCCTCACTTTTCTTCCCTGACCATTATTCATCTAGATTTCCAAACACACTTTATGGGAAATTATTTGAAACACTAGGTAACTCCATACCCTATACAGGGAAAGAAGAGGAAAGGAGTTTCCCAACAGTCGCCAGCCATCAATCCTATGGGAAAATAAGCTTGACTGTAAGATTAAGGCACCACCAGCCTGAGCTGGAAAATCCCCAAAGGGCATTCCAGGCTATGCTGGAGCAACTGACATTTCTTAAGTGAAATGTGACTTCCAAGAACTTTGTAGTTAGTAAGGTAAAGTTTACCAAACGTGTACACAGTGGAAAGCAAAAAAACACAACACCTGTATTTCCTTTAGCTAATGCTTCACAGAGTTTAATTAGAATGAACTTTCTCATCAGCTTTCTTATTTTCAGGAGCAATTCTCACTCCTCTAAATGAGACCTATCATTAGGAGTTTTTGGATGATCAATTATGATGATCATTTATGTTCATTTATTTAGAACTTGACAACATGGCAAACAAGGTAAAACACTGACGTTTCAGAGATTACTACTGTACTGTGCTATATACCTTCTGATGCATATTGATGACCTCCTTGCCTACTTCAACAGGAAAAGATAATTATCTTTAAGCTGAGCAACATACTAGGTATTCTTCACAGTCTGGGATTTCCTGCAGCAAAGAGTGCCCACAGTTGACATTAAATTATTGATATAAAAAGAAATAATCAGCAACAGAAGCCAAGCACAGAAGGCTGTCGTCCAGTTTGCTTCTGGCTTTCTTTCTGGTCAAAACCTGTGCTAACTTCAGAGGATTCAGGAAACTGTTAATGTTTAAGAGTACAGAACAGATTGAGATTTTGAGCACCTAAACTCTGAACCAGATAAATCTGTCTGTGAGCTGGATTTACAGAGGTTCCGTATTTCAAATAAAACAGTTATGATTGTTGCACATTATTATAGGCATCCCAGGTAACTATGAAACCTCTGCCTTTGTCCAGATCATATTGCATATCAGATAAACCTTACAAGGGCATGTAAAGAGAACCCCAAAGACATATGTATATGTCTAAAAATAAGGCAATAAAAAATTCTGCCTGTCTCTGTGGTGGATTATTCAAATTGAGGAAGACTGATGCATTATTCGTAAAGAAAAAAGGATCCTGGTTATGATTTGCTAACATAAACTGTGCAAGTTTCTATGACCAAAAATAATACCCACACCTTGTCTTTTGGAGCTTCTGCTTAACGTCTAAGACTTGCTGAAATGTCAGCTTTCGCCAAGGCAGTATTCACTAAAAAAGGTATTCTAATCAGTAGAGCCTCTCAGAAAAAAATCCTTACCTACTTGTAATTATCTAACTCACTTCCTCCTATTATTTCTACTACCCTCATTGCTAATTATTTTCTTCTAATGAAAATCAAGGGACACTTCAAGAATAATCATTTCCTTTACCTGTCAGCTTCTTTTTCCCTTCCCTTCCATTAGCCTTTACTAATGCCTGCTGCTCCAACATGCCTTCTAGCACAGGTATCTCAGAGTTCCTTACTGGCATTTCTGAAAATGTTAACCATCTGTACATTTTTTCTGACCCATTTAAAAGTTTTACACACAATTTATTATATTTTATTTTAGAAGTATACATTCTTATAGTTTGTTTAAACAACACCAAAATCTGAATTACGATTTGTCTGCTAAAACCTGCTTTTTAATAACTTTGTGGGAACATATTTGCCATTTGCCTATACACAAATAAATGGAAACCCGCTTGTGCTCCTTTGTGATTAGACAGCACCCAGAACTGCGGTTTGATAATATGCAAATCTCTTATTTCAAGAAAGCAGATGAACAAATATTTCATGACTAATTCACTGCAGATCAAGTCCTTAATATGTTAAGCTAGACATCCCTGCAATATCGCACCCCTCTGGACTGTCAGTGGGCTGTAGAGCACTGTCTTGGGAGAACCAATCTCCACTTCTACCTGTTTCTGTGGCAGAGCTGGAAAATGCCACAGAAGACAGGTAACAGTGCTGCTGTTCAAAGCAACACAAAATACTATCTATCGTGATCAATGCAGAACATTTTTGGATTTGGAGTGCTAAAGCTATGAATACTGTACTGTGGGAACTGAGGTCTTCCTTGCAAAGCTAGGCTGATGTTTGTCTCTGGAAGTGTGCATACACATGTGAGCATGTGTGAAGGAGAGGTAAGTAACTGTCAAGCTTTATCCAGAAGATTCACCTCAAACTCCAAAGTACAGCACAACATCTCAGGTTTGCCAATTTATGGGAATGAATGCCACACTTCTAAATCCAATACAGGTAGAATAATAGATCTTATTATATTGGTGTTCAATAATATTACACTAGCAATTCCCACAAGGAAATCAAGACAATCGAGTCATGATGAGCAACCTGATCTAGAGGAAGATGTCTCTGTTCATTGCAGAGGGATTGCACTGAGTGACCTTTAGAGGTCCTCTCTAACCCAAGTTATTCTGTGATTGTATACTGTTTAGCCTTTATAGTTTTTCTGCAGCTATTTGAGAATAGTAACTGTCGAGCACTATAGGCATAGACAGTATATACTTGCAACATACTGTTACTTCACCAGCTTATTTTCTAAGGAAAATAGAGCACAATTTAATTTTGCTTCAGTTGTTGAAAATGTTCTCAGAATTGAGTCAAAAAGAATACTTTGATGAGAATTAGTCAGCACTAGAATCTTGGTTGGTTTAGATGACTGGCATAAAGGTTTTATTTTGCCTTTAAATGAAACTAAACATTAAGAACATTTCCTTACCAAGAGGGTGGTTAAACACTGGAACAGTCTTCCTAGAGAGGTGGTTGATAACTCAAGCCTGTCACTGTTTAAGAGGCATTTGGACAATAATCTTAACAACATGCTTTAACTTCCACAGATACATTTTTTTTCCTAGGTAACTCTCTCCTCCCTCTGAAGCACTGATGTCACTTAGTTCCTTCCAACCTCTGCATTATACCAACCACGCAGCAGTATAGCCATTAGAGCACTGATACCTGAAAAAGAGAGGGGAGAGCTCTGAGAAAGGTCTAGAGTGACTAAAATGTAATCTCAAATGGATCCTGAATGAATTTGCCAGCAAATGTTCCCTCTGTGTCAAAAGATACCAATGCTCAGCATTTTCTTGGTTATTACTTTGCTTTAAAATAACCAGCAAACAACAAACTTAATTCAGTGAAGTAAGATCACTGTGAATGCTTAGATTTAGAGATCTACAAAACACTTCATTATCTAATGTTATCTGATAAAGCCTTGTTTTGGTTAGTGTATGTTTTTGAAAGATAACTGGCTAGTTCTTAAGCCCATCACCTGTAACACAGGTATAGTATACAGGTATCTCTCACATTGTCTTTACATTATAGAATCATAGAATAGTTAGGGTTGGAAAGGACCTTAAGATCATCTAGTTCCAACACCCCTGACATAGTCAGGGACACCTCACACTAAACCATGTCACCCAAGGCTTCATCCAACCTGGCCTTAAACACTGCCAGGATGGAGCACTCACAACCTCCCTGGGCAACCCATTCCAGTGTCTCACCACACTAACAGGAAAGAATTTCTTCCTTATATCCAATCTAAACCTCTCCTGTTTAAGTTTGAACCTGTCACTACAGTCCCTAATGAAGAGCCCCTCCCTAGCGTCCCTATAGGTCCAAGGTCTTCATTCTCACAGTCCCTGCACCTGACTTCCAAGACTTGGGTGGTGCAGTCAGAGCCTTTCCTGTTGAAGACTGAGGCAAAGAAGTCATTCAGAACCTCAGTCTTCTCCAAATCCTGTGTAGCCAGCTCACCCGATAGCTTCTGGAGGGGGCCTAAGTTGTCGCTGGTCTGTCTTTCATTTCCAATGTACCTGTAGAATTCCTTTCTGTTATTCTTAACATCCCTTACTAAGTTTAATTCTAACTGGGCCTTAGCTTTCCTTAGGTGGTCCCTAGTTTCCTGGACAACATCCCTGTATTCATCCCAGAGCGCCTGTCCTTGCTTCCACCTTTTATAAACCTCATCAAATTCAGACATGCAATATGATTTGTAAAAGCCAAAAGCTCAAACCCAAAACATGGCATGGAGTTTGATGCTTAACTAAGCATTCAAGGACCAGAGATTTCAGCCTACCTCAAATGCATGGGCAAGTAAAAATAATCTTGACAGAATTATACATGTTTTACCATTGTCTTGTCAAAAGTCCATCAGAAGAACTGATTTTATTTTTTCACAATGCCATTCACGACAGAGACATATATAACCCATAAATACATTACTATCTAACAGCTGTTTATCCTCTCTCATCATCCTGAGCTGTGAAAACTGAACACAATCATATTGGCTTGTTACCTTTTAAAAGGCACTAATAGACACTCACTCTCTTTCTTCCTCTATGTCATGTGTCAAGCATTAATCACTGCCTTAGTTGCAAATTAAGCTATTATTGGGCAATTGTCATCCAGGTCTTTGTAAAATCCTTGCCCTTCACTCCATATATTAGGTAAAAATGCAACTGCCTGGGGAATACAGCAATACATGATAAAATATGAAATCTAATAAAACAGGTGCTGTGTTTCTCATACCATCAAATTCTTGGATGTAACTAGTGTATAGAGCAGAAATGCCTATTGTTTCTCCCTGACAACTCCCACCATTACATCAGCAAAACCAGAATGTTCTGGCATTGCAATAGACACACAAAACCCAGGCATTGTGTTTCTTAATCTTTTTTCAGTTGAGAAGACAAAAAGAAATAAACATCTCCTCCACTTTTTTCTCCTTCCAAAACCTATGGCTCCTCTGGTATCCCCTTGCATACTTTTCAAAAGTGAGAGTAAGGAGTAACAAAGCAATTATGAAAATAAACCTTTATTTTGGTTATTGGTTTTTAAAAATGTAATTTTACCCTTATAATTGAAAATGAAAAAGTATCAGTGATTAGTATGCCTGTAGATCAGTGATTAGTATGGGTGTTCAAGGCCAGGTTGGAAAGAGCCTGGGGTGACATGCTTTTGTGAGAGGTGTCCCTGCTCATGGCAGGGGGTTTGGAACTAGACAATCTTAAGGCCCTTTCCAATCCTAACTATTCTATGATTCTATGAAATCACCAGACTGTATCTGGCGGTTTACAAGACAGAACCTATACTAACATCAGACAACTACTGTAGTACCTTTATTTCCCATCATTTGCTCATGTGCACAGGGATGTTACAGTGCTTCTATGCCTCTTTATAATTTGTACAGATTCCTGATTTTGTTTGGATTATCACAGTGAGTGAGCAAAATCATGATAAGTAATTAATGAGGATTCACTAACACTTAGGCTGTCTAGAATATCTGGCCTGATCTCTTACTCTTTAACACATGAAATGAAATTTCTGTCCAACTCTGCTGTTTCTACACAACAGGCAGAAAGGGAACAATGTGAGGTGAATGCCAGCCTCTCTAGCTTCACAGTAACAGGACTTCAACTGGCAGCTGTTTCTGTAACGATTTCCGCAACTAAGTATTCTTTTGAACTGGGATTTATGCAGATGTTTATGTCAATACAACTTTAGCACAAGCATCCAACAAAGATGAATCAAAAACCTTCAAAATAAATAATTTAAGGTAGCCCCTGGGACAATAATTGGAAAGCCAACAGAAAAATAAAAAATAAAAGCCAAGAAACAAATCAACAATTCCTTTAACAATGAAAGTTCTGTATTCCCATTTTTTATGTCAGAGGCTATTCAAAAACTAAATGTGACATGGATATGGAGCTACTCATCAGCTTAAGCAAGTTCAACCACAGCTTTTCCTGCAGCCACTTGTAAATTCAAGTGTTAAAATAATGACCCAGATGAGTTCAGGTTTATGCAATACTCCTACCTCTTTTTCTTAAATCTGCTATTTCAGCTTTAATACACTGATTGACCTTTGGAGCTTTCCTAGAAGCAGACTTCCCCAGCAGAAGGCACACAAAACTTATCCACAAAGAGCAGCTTTTAAGCAAGCATCTAATGGACACAGCAGGGTGCCAAAATGTGAAAGTTTAACTTTATGTGATCCTCACTCCTGTCTTCACTCAGACAAATCCAAAATACAAGGAATTCTATGCCAGACAAAATATAAAACAGATGACCATTTTAGTAGAAGAAAAGTCTTTACTTAGTAGCAAATCAATACTTGAGGGAAGGCAAAATTATAGGTAAGAAAATGAATTTTTCCTTTTTCTTGTGTTATATCCACTGTTGTGGACAGAAGTAATAATTCATGGGAAGTAGCAAAGGATGACCACCATCCATCAACTGCACAGGAATGGTAAGGAAAGAGTAAAATACTCTCCCTACTCTGAACTCCAAAGCTCAAAAAACTATGGCAATAGAGAGAAAACTGCAACAAAACCATGGCAAACAGGTCAGTGAATCTTTTAGAAGGTAGAATTAGATGGATTTTATTATTTTTTTTACAAGTTAAAGACTATTTAATTATTTTAGAACATAAGATTTCTGCTTCTACCCAAAACAGGGGAAAAAGAACACACAGCAATTCCTGCTAGAGACAGCACTGGTCTCCAAATCCTAAGCACAAGCTACAGTCTCTTTTTGTTTTTTTGGCCTGTTTTCAAGATCCTTCATTAACTCAAACCCATGAAAGACATGTTCTTTTCTGCATGCATAAAAGAAGTATACCTTCTGCAATTTAGAACACTTAATTTCTGAGTAAATATTAAATATTCAAGGAAGAAGGTGACACATAAAGTGGACAATTTTAGACCACACAGATTTAGCTTTTCATAGATTTCCCTTTTCATGCACAAAACAGGAAAAATGTGTATACATCCAAAGCTTTGTTTCTGTTATTAGGACGAATCTTCCTTCCAAAGGTTTTTCTGAGCAGACTGGATTATTTGCACTCTGAATAATGCACTCTAAATAACATATTTATACACAGTTCTGAAAGAAAACTGATGTCCCTCTATCCAGAAGCATCATACCTCCATATAACCATTACCTGGCAAAACTGATACTCCAAGACTGTCAGCTTTCCTGCCCTCAAAAAACAGAGTAATCTAAGTTGGCAAATGATGGAACAGAGTGATACAGCATTTTCATGAAACTATCATACACCACAGGAGATGGAAAAAGGATTCTTCCAGGTCAGAATGTTTTGAATACACATCAAGAGTAATTCCACAAAGATAGAATGCACTTCAAAATTTTTGAAAACATATCTTCCCACCAGAATGATAGAAACACAGGTAAAAGAATTAGATGCTTTAGGCTGCAATCACACATCTGCTAGAAAGGTCTAAGCACCTACATGTAGGGTTTTTAAAATATCAAACCAGTAATGTTGTTTAATAAAAAGAAAAAGACCTGTGTTAGTGCATACTCCTCAGCACATGCTCCCTGTTTGGTCTGAAAAAATTACTTTCATGAATAGAGTAATGAGAAGCAGAAGATGCTGCTGCATGAGGATGAAACATAGATAGACATGCTGGAGGTCAGTTCATTAACTCAGTCTTCTGGAAGACATGTCCTATTCAAGCACTCTCATGCTCTCCTTTGAGAAAGAGTTTACTCCAAGTTCTCTCACAAATGTAATTTATACCCTAGTATTTTTATTATGTGTCCCACTAACTACTAAGCAAGACACTCCTTGGATGCTACAGATGCTGTGCATTAAGTTGCCAGACATATAATCACAGTGCAGAGATTTTGCTTTATTCGTTACTCCTACTGGCTTTAATAGTGATGGACAGAAAATATGCTTAGATTTTAGTTTTGCTTGAGAAGCACTCAGATTCTGATTCATTTTCAAAATATGAACATAATTACCCAAGAGTCTCTGAGGAAGGGAAAATAGTTGGGTTTTTGTATTGAGTTTGGTTTCTTTTCTCTTGAGAAGGCCTCAATAAACTACAGAAAACAAAAAAGATCAAAGAATGATTAAAGATTAAAAATAAGACAATCATTTTAGGAAAGACTTGGAAAAGCTTTGATTGAAGACTGTTTAGTACCATCGAAGTACAAATAAGAAAACCTGCACTATGACTATATGTTTGTGGAAGGAATAGTAATAAAGAAAGTAAGCCAAAAGCATTTGTAAAGACAGACGTTTGCCTCATTTCTCTCACATGTGGGACAGACCTACCAAATGCTGAATCAGCCAGCCCCTCATCTACAAACAAATTTTAAATCTACTAATGCATGGGAAATTAGGGTTTTCTTAAATTCTTGAGTAATAAAATATTACTGGACCTAGAAGATACACATGCAGTGATCTGCAGCTGCTCCATCCTGTTCCTCAGTCCCTTTAAACACTGGCTTTCTGGAGGATGTTTGCCAGGTAAAGGTTAGGAGCAAGGGCAGCTGCCTAGATTCAGAGCCAGAGGTGGTGCTGAATAATACAGCAGAGAATGCGAGTACAACCAAAAACATTTTGGATTACACAAGGCACCACACTTGCTAAATAAAATACAAATTCAATTATTTTATTTGTTATTTAAAGTACTTAATACTTCAGGATTGGCCAAGCAACAAAAACAACAGAATACTTGTTCAACAAGACAACAGCTGTCCCAGAGGAGTAATTGTAACACATGCTTTTATTCTCAAGCTTGAAATCCACAGTGATTACACAACCTGGAATTCAGGGCATCTGAAGACATTTGCAAACATCTATTTTTCACTCGTCTAAGTAAAAGTAAACGTGAACATGTCTAGTAGCTTTGAACGTTTGAGTTCCAGTGTCAGATCATATCAAAAATAAGCAGAAGGCATTTGCCACTAGTCTAGCAGGCTGTCAGGAGCCCATTCATTTACCAGTTCTGATTTATTTCTCCAGTTCTGATGAATTTCCATTTCCAATGAGTCTCAGGTTTCATAAAGTCCTTGGACTTTCATCTACCTTTCTGAAGGCAAAAATACACATAAAGAAAGTTACCACTATTATATGAGAAGGAAAAGACTGGAGACAGTCTTGACCTCATGCAAGACACAAGTTCCTTGACTCAGGGGAATCCAAACTTTACCCTAAGGCTCTTCTGTCAGCATATATAGATACAGGCAGTCATAGCTGACATTTTAAAATATAATGAAAGGCAAACACAGTGACAACAGAAGGGTAATAGCAATGAATCTCCATAAGCTTTCCCAAACTGTTGTGTTAATTTCTTCTGGAAGAAAATACTACTATGTATGTATGGCAATTGTATTTCTGTCATTCAATATTGACAGAATGACTGACATCTTGTCAACATTTTAGTATGTTCATCTTATAAAACCTGTCCATAATAAACCAGTAATAAATCTTCCCAAATATTTTTTCCCAAAACAGATGAAAACTGTTGCTTAGTTTCGTCTCAAAAGATTCTACCAGCAAAACCCCATATTTTACTTCTAGCTTTCACGGTATCAACTCAAATGAAACTCTTTCAAATAATCTCTGCTCTGGAAACAATTTCCAGGGTGAACACATGGATTTCTCTGCCTCAGTCAACAGAGTCCATCTATGTCAAGATTTGGCCAGCAGTAGTTATTCAACACTAGAATCAATCAAAATGCCTCAAACTAAAATGATCTGAGAAACATAAATGACTCTCTAGAGAAAGACAAAGTGAGTATCTTTTTAAGTATTGCCAGATTTTGTCTAATAAATTCTCAAGTATTTCTACCAATAGAGATTTTTCATGTCATTTGGCAATTTACTGTAGAGCTTAACTGCCCATACAGTCACTAGGGTTTTCTTAACACCCTACTGTCATTTACCTTGTGGCCACCTAAGACCAGCACCGCTTATCCTATCTACAGTGGACAGTGAGAGCAAACTATTGCCCTTCCCTTTGCAAATACTTTTTAAGCACCTGAAAAATATTTTTGCGGCCTGTTCTACTAATCAAGCCCCTTTAAGGTTTCTCTACACCTTTCAGGCGTGTAGGTCACGTTTGCTACAGCTTTCTTGTTTTCTCCTTTGGTCTAGTTAGGTGGCTTGCATCCTTCCTGAACTGCAATGTGCAAGCCTCAATGAAGCATTTCTGTGAGGGGTGTATGAGCCTAGCAGAGAAGAGACAGCCTTATATTATTCTTCTTAGATCCTTATGTTGTTCTTAGGATCCATTTTAGGCTTTAAAACTTCCAATGTGAATTTGCTGTGTCACCCATCTTTTCTCATTTCTGTAACGGTGCAGACACCATTTTGAGGAACAGACTCTTGCACAATTTCACATAGAACTGGCTTCTGTTGTTTTCAGAATGGTGTTCTAATTTGTCATAATCATCTTGAATTCAAGCCTCCAATGTACTTTTAATCCTCTCACCTTTGCTTCATCTGCAAATTTAGTATTTCTCAGTTGATTTCTCAAAGCTGACAACCTATTAGCAAATGTGTCTAACAACTCCAATAGTATCCAAGTTCTCAGATAAGAGCACAGAATTGCTCATTTCTTTAGTTTCTTTTCTTTTGTCATAAAATTCATAGCTACTGAACAAAACATACCTATTTCCCTTCCATTATACCTGGAGTTCTTTCTTTTACCCCAGGTATACTGTCACCCAAGTAATTTTCCTGTTCTTTATAACTGCCATACAATTTGTACTAAGCCTCTCATTGCTGAAGAAATACTAGGACGGTGTTTGTCCCTACTACCTTCGTTAAAGCACAACTTAAGAAATATTTCAGACTCTTACAAGTAAATATTACCTCATATTGTAGCTGCAACTGTTTACAGATAATCTGCTTGATATCAAAGTAGGCCTTCACATGAGCTACATAATGGATTTAAAAAAAAAAAAAGCCTTTTCAGTATTCAAGTTAACACATATATAGTACAAAACAATTTGGGACATTCTTTCGGGGCAAAGCTATGTATATTTCTTGGGCAAAGTCCCTAGTCTATTACGCTGCACTGTGAGGTATCACAGTATATATACGTAGCACCAAAATCTCCATTTTTTTATGTGCATGTGGTGTCACACTGAAACCCACTGAATTTAGACCTTAACCTTCATGCAAACAAAACTCATTGTTTCAACTGATCTTTTTTGCCACAAAAGCCTGGAGGATGGGATCTGGTCAACAGTCTCTAATTTCATGAACATAACCTGCTCTGGTGTGAATACTCTCAACTGAAGTGTGGAGGGAGTCTAAGACATTTCAGATGTGAAGTTCTGTAAAATAAGAGACGTAATTAGTGAGCGTGTAATTAGTGAGCATTTCAGGATGGTGGAAAGGGTGTTTTCCATCAACACCATCTTTCGCAGAAAGGAGTTTCTGAAAAACAGGAATGTGGAATGCTGCTATTATTACTGTCAGTGAATAACAGTAATTCATTGTTACATGACGCATAGGTAAGAAACAAAAACTATTCCTCTGTCAGTTTGAAAGTCACAGCTCTGGTTAATAAATCTCTACATTTAATCTCTGGTCTTTACTACAGAATTCTTTAAAACTATTAACAGCATCTTCTGTTTTCTCAGAATGAAAGCTGATAAATTAGCAACAGAGAGAAGAGCTCCTAAACTTGACAGTTCACTTGGAGCTACTATATAAATGGCCTTTCTGTCCAAGACTTTAAGTTTATTCTGATTAGTTGATGTCTGTGTAACTGGCAACAAGTTTTTCCACTGTTGCTCTCATGGTAATTACTATTCTTGTTTCACTGCATATTTTACTGTCATTTCTCAAGTGTCTAGTTATAAATCTCTTAAAAGCCTGAGGACAATTGAGTCAGTGGAGGTAAAATAAGAACAGATCTAAGAGTGTTCAAGGCCAGATTGGATGAAGCATTGGGTGACATGGTTTAGTGTGAGGTGTCCCTGCTTATGGCAGGGTGGTTGGAACTAGATGATCTTAAGGTCCCTTCCAACCCTAACTATTCTATGATTCTACGATTCTATGATACAATCCTCGCCTTTCCTGTATTTTTGAAGTTGAAAACAAGTGTCTCCCTACATCTAACCCGAAACTGATCAGGTGCATTTCAAAAAGGAACAAGCCATTATATTTATATAACACAAAAGAATACATAATTTGGAATAACAAAGTTATGAGTTACCATATAATTTGCTCCATTTTGTTCAGTTAACAACTTCTTAAAAAGGAAGCTAACTGTAAAAATAGGATTTCTAATTTTCATCACCACAAGACATTTTTCCTTGTAGATAACAGCCCTCTTCAGATTCAAGAAAGCTCTAAAGAATCTCGTTTATCTAATCTATCAGAACCAACTAATTTTACCAGGAAAATATTCCTCTTGTATCCTCAAACATCAGACCTTTCTTGTTACCTTAATTCATCTCCCAAACCACTATCAATGCTGTAATTGGAGTTTGTGTCTCTCTGTCCCCACAGCTCTTTTGAATACCACTTCAAGTCCCATCACTTCTCATTAACGAGTAACTTCTGCAAGTCTCTCTGATAGAAGAGTTAAATCCCCCAAGTCAAAGCTTTGTAAATTAGTATTCATTATTCCATGTTTGACCCTGCTCTGTATTATCTGTTACTGAATCAGGAACAGAAATTGCTGTCTCTCCTCCTAATGTGTTAAATAACTTTAGAAAACTGTTCTTTCATTGTTCTCTGTACAGACCATTCCTTTGACCCCTATGCTGCCTAAGAGTGATACAATCCAAAAGATACTCCTCTAACAATATGGTGTGACATGCCATCAGAAATCAGCTGTGAAGTATTATATGACAGAAGCTATAATAAATTTCCTATGCTGTATGATGAAAGCAGATGCAAACAACTTATTAATTATTTGCATCACATTTCAGCTATCTTCTTACTTTCCTTCTTGATCTTCCACATCCAAATGGTTAAAGGGCTTATATTTTAGAAAGATTCAGCTGAAGTTATCTTAAATGAAGTATATCTTTAACCTGAAGTAAAAGAGGGCTCCAAAAACTTTCCACCAACATAATTTTTCTGTTTTAAAGTACAGAAAAAAATGGGTCAACCATAGCTATTTTCAAACATATGAATACCATGAATGCCACAGAAGAAAAAAGCAAGGCAAGAAGAAGGAAATTCTTCATTGCTAAGTTAGATTACTTACTGAAAAATTCACTACATGAAATACAAGAAGATAGTGAAGGAAAAAATGGTGAGTGGGCTGAGGCACACAGGAAGCAAAGCTGAAAGCTATCAGTACAGACAGACCTTCCCTAGACAGAAGATTATAAATGTGCAGAGGAACTATTTGTAAACCGAAAATTCATCCAGCTGATTAAGTCGAAACAATTCTTCCTCAGGATCTTAGCAGGGTTTTGTTTTGTTTTTTCACCTGACAGTGCTTTCAATTATTGAGACAGAATGACAAAAGAGCATATGTGCTCAATGATCAGAGGACCTGCACCATCAAACTGGGCATCTGCTACTCATTTCTGAAGGGTGCTGGAAGTGAGATGCAAGTGAAAACCAGAATACTGAATAGTGCTGAGCTGAGCCAGCTGGAGGAGGACCAAAAAATGGGGCTATTTGCAGAGGAATTTAACACAAGCGGTCTGTAGAAAGTTATTTGTACCTAGGAACGCACCCTGTAATTCTTTCATTGTATTTGATCAGCTATGCTGCAGGGACGACTTAGGCATACACATGGCCAATGACAGACTAAACAGAGATGCAAAAGTGATTCAATTTCAAGAAAATACCCTTGGCTTTGCTCCCAAAGAGAGTCAAAGTACACTGCCATGACCCAGCCATTAATCTATGAAAACCTAACTGGTCCTGGGGGCACTGTATCCTAGAAAAAGGATGCATCACAGAAATAATCACCTAATTTATGAAGCTGAAGAGTCTCCTCTGACTTGATTTCATTGTAACCTGCCTTGCATCTGCCCCATGCTGTCCTGAATTGCACTCTCATTTTTGAAAATGTTATATCTGCCTACCACATTCACCAGCTGCATTAGCAGCTGTTATTTCTGTTGTCCCTTTTTCCATCAAAAAAAATGACTTTCCCCATAAAGTGACAGTCTGGAAGAACACATTTTGAAAACAAACTTCTGAAGCACTTCACAAAGGGCAAGTAAAATCAATGCATTGGATAATTGTT
Organism: Agapornis roseicollis; assembly: GCA_002631895.1. Lineage (NCBI taxonomy): Eukaryota > Metazoa > Chordata > Aves > Psittaciformes > Psittacidae > Agapornis > Agapornis roseicollis. The sequence goes on from NDXB01011983.1 coordinate 17,338, forward strand.
GCTCAGTGACAGAATTGTAGGGGTTCAACGTCACTTATAACTCCTTCCTGTTGGCACAGCATTTACAGGAAAATGGTCTTACTTCAATTAATTTCTGCTTCAATAAGTCTTACAAATATATTTTATTTCTTGCTGCACTGCTTCAGATAAATCCCTGAATAACCCTCTTTAATTCAGTAATGGCATAGTTTCTCAGATTTTATGGAGACAGTAACTGTTTATAAGTGTACGTTGTATAAAATAACTTCTACTAGAAACCTTTGTAATCTCACCACATTAAAAGAAACGGGAGAGGGAGAGAACTCCTCTTCATTGAAGGCACTCTTAGCAGTGAGATTCTTCAGGGATATTAGTAGCCTCTGTGGAAAATTAAGTTCCTGTGAAATAACAGCATTTAGGAATTTTATGTATCACAGCCCTAAGAATGGTACATACTCCCGATGCACATTTTATCGCCTATGTTTGGAATGTTCACATTATCCTTATAACTGACTCACTATCTTTAAAATTCAGCAGAGCTCTCAGACCCCTTAACTTTTGCCAGTGAGTTCTTACAGGTTAAACATGAGTCACACAAAAACCAAAACAAGACCATAAAAATCACACCCTCTTGTTCTCTTCAGCTGTTTTATTTGTTCCTTTCAGTTTTACCACATATGCCTTTCTAATAGTATGAGAAGAAACAAGCAGAATATTTGGTTTCAGTGCTCCATCCGTGTTAGTTTTCTCACCTTTCCTTAGTTAATGCCTTTCAGAACTAATGAGTCCAAGAAAAAGAGAGCTCATCTAAGGCAGGTCTTTTAACCCACTGTTATTTTCTAGCTCATTTCTGATCCACCTTATCTTCTTATTTCACGTAGGATGACCTAAAAAGAATTCCACATTCAAGCAAAGGACAGTCACCTAGGTCTCTTTAGAAAACAGCAGGAGAAAAAAAAAAAAACACAGGGAGTGCTGTAACCAGGACAGATACAATGAGGCAATGAGGTGGCTACCCAGGTTAAATAAAGACTAGAATGAGTTTTTCCAGAAAGCCCTAGAATAGCACACAATAAAATCACTTGTTATCCCATTCTGATCATCAAGATGAATGGGAATAACATAGAAGAAAAAACAGATATCTGATCTGCTTGCATCCCAAGGTCATCTTTTGTTATGCATAATTACTGCACCCAGGGATCTAGAAGGCCTGGTAAACATTTCCAGTCTTGGGTACTGCTAATTCAGTAGTGCTGAAAGAATTACAGTGGCTAAAATGAGCATCCATAGCCGTAAAGATAGATTGCTGAAAAGTTTACTGGGTCTTTTTCCTAAAAAAGCTGTCATAGAGATAAGATTAAATAGAGCTATGATAGTAAGAATAGACGGCAAAATTGTTTCTTAAGTCATGTTAAATCACATATTTGCTCATTCTGTTTTCCATACATCAAACTAAATGATAAATAGTGGTAAAATTTGCCTTTGCAACAATAGCAACAGATCTTCCTGCTGCCCTAGCTACTGCAAGGTGCCTTGAATTTTACTTAGGAAATTATAGAGGCAAAAGGGCCCATAATCATTTTATTTTATATCTCAGGTCTTGTAAGCTGCTTCAGCTGTAGAATCTGATGAAAGTGATTTTGTAGTTTATACTTTCAGATGATATAATCACTCTGGATGGAGTTAGCCTACTTATAAGGTAAACACCTATGCTTCCACATAGGTGAGTTTATAAAATGTTATCTGTGTTATCTGGATCTATTTCAACATCCACTTGCACTTTGAAAGATGGAAGAGTAAGGTGGCTGATTTGTGAGGTTATAAATTACTTCTCAACAAAACCTCTTGGGAATTCCTTAACGTCTCTCTTGGAGGCAGCACAATAACTTCAGCCTCCAGTGGTGGTTTCACTGCTTTATGTTAGCTGCTAATTTAAAGCTAATTGTAGAGCAGGTCACATTCAATTCACTGGAAAAAAGCCCAGTTACTTTTATGGTGCATGACCAAGCCCGGAAAGAAAATAATAAAACCATTAATTAAACCTATTTAAAAGGAAAAACAACAACAAACAGATACAACCCAGCTGGAGTTCCTCAGAACTATGTGTAATTCTTCTAATCACTTTCCCAGGTAAGCACAGAGACCATTCCTTTGTTAAGCTTTATAAAAAACCAAACCACAGAGCACCTACTGTTGTTTCACACTGCAGCTCCTGACTTGGCCTTTGTAATCACAAAGTACTTCAGTTGTAATTTGCAGGCATATACTGACACTTTCAACTAATACTTTCTCTTATCTATCCCTCTTTTCTCCAATATGGAAGACATCTATGAACCATCGGACTCGAGAAATGAAGCTATGCTTCCTCTGGGTGCTATGCAAAAGGTCTATTATTGTTAGACATGTTGCTTTTTTTTCCATAAAAGTTTTAATTCAAAACTTTAAATAATTATCACATTTCAGAGAATGAGTGTACAAATGCCAAAAGTACTGGCTGAAGAATATGGCATCTTCTTTTTACCTCCATGATAATTCAGAGCCTCAAAATATTCCCTCCTTTACTTATGTGCAACAACAATAAAGGTTCTTTTCCAGGCTGCAGCAGACATACTGAAAAATAGAGTTCAGTCTCTACTGCTATTCCATGACTCAAGATTGAAAAGAGAGAAATCCCAGCAGCATGGCACAAGTTAATTAAAACATAATAAAGTTCAGCTTTACAAGGAAAGTAATCTGTACAAGAGTGACAAGATGCCACAGCTTTAGCACCTACAGTGCATAAATAGACAACACACCATGTCCAGACTGGGCAGAGCATGATATCTGCTGTTCACTAGGCTATGTGAAATGCTTACTGAGACCTTGGATTAAGTTTACCTAGTGCATTCCTACTGTTCATCCACCATCAGGCTCAGTAACGCGAACAGGCTGTGAAATCAATAGTTTCCCATTTGTTCATTTTTAGGAGAGGCACAACACTGTTTTATATAAAAGAGCCTGAGCTGCCAACATTTCAATGGACCTGAAAGAACTTACCAGCCACTGACCCAAAAAGATAATCAGCACACACCAGTGAGCACACAATGCTTCCCTGCTAGAGAGACAGTTTAGTAATGGTGACACAACCTTTAACTTCTGGGTCATCAGATATAAAATATCATTACTGTCCAGTAACTATTCAGAGACCCAAAGGACACAAGAAGAGCTGGCAATCACACTCCTGTTTTCTGGACCTGTGATGAGCAATTTCTAGCTAGACAAGTAATTCTCTACATTGCCAGGCTAAAGGATGCCAAGTGTATTCTGTTCCAGCCAAAGATTCCCACAGGTATTTCAATGGTATTACCCAAGATCTTGACAACTGAGTACACATTTGAAGGTAACGCTGGACTGGAACCAAAGTGTTCAACACTAAGTCTCTCTTGATGAACTTCTCTGTAATTGCTTAAACTTGCTTAATTATCTCTGAAGATATGAGCCAAAACCACCCTCTGTATGCCCAGTGACTCTTTTTGTTAGGAGCCTTAGCAAAGAGGCCAGAAACAAAACAAGCATGTGGATAGGCAAATCCCACGTGGCAACCTGACATGCTAGAGCGAGCCACCATACCATAGTTCAGACTCTTTTGTAACCAGACGAGTTTCTGCTTCTCATATTTCGCTGTCATCCATCATCACTAAAGACTCTTTAAAACAAAAATGAAAAATACTTCTAACTTTACATCAGTCCTACAAAAGTAGCTACAGTTTGATCACAGTTACAAAACAACTAAAGCATTGCATAAATTATATGCACCCATTTCCCTAATCTGCATAAGGGAAATACCTTAATTATTTATATACAGTCATTCCAACAGGTAAAACAAGGTAAAACTGTGGTATAGCTGGATGCTAAAGGAAAGAAGTCAAACTGGTCTTTAAATGGATTGCTACATAGCACATTCTGCTGCAGTGAATGTTTTCTCTGTAATTTCTCTTTGAGCATGTAGTCATTGGCATTCAGAAGAATGGACAGCACTTGTCAAACTATGATTACTCCAGAAATTGAAATACATAAAATAATAACTGATGCAATCAAACTATCATTTGCTTGGAACACACACAAGCAGATAGCAAATGATTCAATTTATAATTAATTCACAAAAAGAGTAGTTGGAAAAAAACCTATAAAAGTACATTTTTCAGGGCTTGGCAGGAAATAATGACTGAACAAGCATCTCAAAATGAAAATTAATGAATGACAAGAGCAGCAGCACATGTGTAATGTGGAGATAGCCCGGAAGAAAATTAAACAGGTTGCTTATGGGAAAATAGCCACCTTCTCCACACTTTGCTCAAAAAAAAACATGGTTCCTAATGGAATTCAAGGTTATTATTCAATCAGAAGCTTCTCATGAAGGCAGAAACTGTGAAAGTATGCTTCCAAAACCAAAGCCCCAGGAGATAATTGAAGCCTTAGAATCACAGCAATGATTTTCTTGAATACTTATCCCCAGGTTACCAAAAAGGAAATCCATCAGACAAGAAGATACAGTGCAGCGACATAAAGGTTACAGTGAGTGAGATGTAAATAGAGAAAGGGGAAGAAAATAAAAAGTACAATCTTTAAGGAAAACTGTGTGTGAGTACTTGCACATGCACACGTGCAAATTCAGCTTTACTATATAAAACATATACCTGAAAAAAAAAATTGTATTTAAAGAAATCCTAATTCCCCTTTAAAAGGGCTGTCCAGAATCTTCACATACCTGAGCAGTATTTTAAAAAGCTTTGAGATATCTGCAGCTTTCAGAACTTAATCACTCTTTGCCAAATCACACTCAAGCAGGTTTCCTAAAGGAAACACTGGGTAAGAGGGACATGATGTGTATAAACGTCCCAGATGTCATAGTAGTGCCATGTGAACAGCCACAGTCACTAGCTTTAAACTGATGGAGATTTAAACAGAAACCAGAATCACAAAGCAGATCACTGTCTGACAATTCACACATTACAACTGCTTCACTAAGAATAAGAAATATTTTAATACAAGTTGTAGGGAAAAAGGTGCTACTGAATTAAAACAATCAGTTCATAAATCCTATGATGCCATAGGATCAGAGAGAGAAGAAAACAGAATGCTTTTCTTCCCAGGGTCAGTACTGAAATGAAATCTGTGTGCTCCTCAACCATACACCAGCTCTCAAATTGAACTATTAGAGGAGTAGACCCCATTCTGTGTTCCTATTCCAGATGTTAGCAGATAATGGCATGCTAACCTTATTGTTTGCCTTCAAAGTTCCCACAGCACCAAATGAACTTTGTCACTGCTGCTCTGAAGTTAGGGTCAGAGGACAGCAGGGACACAGAGCTGTTTCCACCATTTGCTACTTAGTGCTACATATAGCCAGTGCACTTATTAAATGCCTAAAAATGTGTAAAAACTCCACTGTCCAAGTCCTGCAGCCACACAAGCTGATGCAACTTTTGCCTAAAAGAGAATTTAGTCTATCTTCAGTCCCAAGGTAGACAAAATGCATACCGTACATCATAAAGGGATGCATAATCATCTCTCTGCAGCAAGGTGCAGTACCAGCAAGGAAGGCTTTGAGAAAGGATTATCAGCCTAGGGTATGGTAATGCAAGCTCGCGCAGTCTAATTTATGGCCTAACAAGTGCTCAGAGAGATGCTGAAATAGTGTAGCATTATGAACTACTTGGAGTATCTAAGATCCAGAGGGCAACACAGCCAAATAATAGCAAGAAATTAAAAAGACTTAATATACTACTGGACTTTCATGTATAAGAGCCATTAGATCACACATACTTCATTTTCTAAAAGATCAATTACAAAAGTCCTCCCACTGAATAAAGATTGTTGCTCCTACTCTAGCTTCCAGAGGAAAAAAAATTAAATAGTCTGGACAACGCAGAAATTATAACAGAAATAAACAAAAGGAAAAGCCAATATTATTATTTCTTAACAAATCCCATAGTTTCTTGAGACTGATGGTACTTAATTTTGGAGTCAGTTACATGGTAAAGCTTGATTAATGAAGGCAGGGGTATAAGCCTGTTATCACCAGTATTGAGAAAGCCTGAACACTATACCAACATGAATTTATTGCTCGTTGAGTCTATACACTGGAGTAGAAAACATATAGTCTACCATCACCAAGGAAAACCTAAACTTCCACATTCCTATTTTCTCCAATCACACTGATAAAAATTGCTTTGAAGAATATGGTAAACTAGTGTCAGGAAACACACTGCAGCACTTGCTCTTCATAAACAGGAGGTTTCCAGACAGAGAAAATTTGGCTGCTACATTCATGTCCTTATTACTGTGGTGGGTTTTTTTTTTTCAACATCTGATGCCCTATAATCAGTGCCTGAATGTTAATAATGACATGGGATATGATACTGTACATCTAATCAGTGCATCAGCAAACCAAATAAGACAACTAAGTCAGAAGCAAGAAAAAGAATTCAATACCAAACTAACTTGGAATGGAAGTTCAGGTTCTCAGGTATTCCCATTACCTGACACATATTTTTCATATGCAGCGGAAAAAAAATAAAAATGTATTACTAAAAATAAATTCTTAAATCACAATTTTATTTCAAACAATTGCTGCAACTTACGCCTTTTATGAGAGTCCTCCTAGAGCTTCTCTTTGAATGATGAAGAAACGTGCGCAATTGGTGTTGATGGGGCAGGGTATAAAGCTCCTTTAGCCATCCTTCCCTTTCTTGCTAAAGTCTTTGGACATAGGTCTTTATTTGTGTATGGAAAAGCACAGGCAAGATAAATACCAGCTTGCTTGAATCCTGAAGCCAAAACAACAAAGTTGTGATTTCACTCCCCAGGGTGGAGGCTTCCTTACTATAGAAATCATCCAAATGTATAAAAATTGCCACCACCCTCAAAGACAAAAGGCATAAAGAAGGAAACACTGTTCTCAAAACTGCTGGAGACCAGGCACAGAAAACGATTTTCAGTTAGGATTTCTCTAAACTGGTTTGGTGACTATCCTACAACTGTAGGATAAAATGATTTGTTGCAGTCTTCACTACTTGAAGTCTTTAAGTAAGGTATCTTTTAAAATACATGGATGCTCAGACCTTAACAATACAACATCAAAGTTGAAAACTCCTAAAGATCCCTAGGAACCGATATTCTCTCTGTTACTTAGCTGCCTACCACAGAGCTTTTGAGGTTAGTTTGACAATGAGTAGGCGCTTCTGACACACAGGTATTCCTAAATCTGTATTCCAATTTTTAAACTAGCCTGAACAGCCCTGTTACCCCTTGGATACTCTGAAGAAAGACACTGAGATGCTGGACAAGAGAAGAGTGGTTCAGTCCTCTTTGTCCCTGATAAACAGATTTGCAAGACTGAAACAAGTTCCAAGAAACAAAACAAGAACATACTATCAGCACCTCCAACAATAGAGTTACTGTGCTACTACTGAAGCTTACCACACCAGCATGCTTCTGGAACTACATTTGTTTGGTCTTTCTGAAACAGCTCTTCTGGCCACCAGTTCTACCAATTTTTCAAGATTATCTTTGATACTGAACTCTATTTCGAGCCTTTCTGGCTTGTTTTTCCTAAACAATGTTTCAGAAAAGAGGAATGGCACAGAGTAAGGAGGTAGGATACTCTATGTTTCCAAATTTCAAACGCCAAAGCAATTCTCATTTGTCCTTTCAAAGGCTGCTTCCTCTTTTCCTGTCATTGAGTGGGTGTTGAGACACAAACACCCCTTCCCCTCCTTTGTTTATTTAATATCCCTAGATTTTTTCTTAATTATGTTAAATTTCTGGATTAGCTTTAAATTACTTTTGCCAGTTAAAAACCTAATACATAATGATGGCATTTTACTTATCATTATCACAGCAACTTTGTAATGAAACATGCACTGCTCACACAACTGAAATAACATCACCTTCAGGAGCCAACAAAATCTAAACAAAATACTTGAGTAAAACTTATTTACAGGATTAAGCAATGGGTTGTCTGACATGCGTGACATGCTTGCATCCCTTCAGGGGAATGCCTGAAGGACTCAAACACAATGCTACGAAGCTTCATTTTCATCTTCCATTACACAGGGGACACAGTGGTTTTAAAACCCCATTGCTGGCCACCATCTTGATTTTTAAAACCATGCTGCAAGTCTGGACTGACTGCAAAGGAGTGCAGCAGGGTCATGTAAATACTTATCACAACAGTATCAGTACAGAAAACCTGAAGTGACATCTATAGTTAAACAACCATGCCATAAAGGCTGTGCAGAAGCCAACAGGTTAGAGACACAACTGTGATGCTAACAAACCACTCATGCTGGGACTGCTGGAGCAGAAACAGCAAGGTAATACAACCCACGGCCACAGACAGCACTGCTGGTGACACTGCAAACTAAGACTCCTGGATAAAGCCTTGCTGAGGTACTCTCCAGGCAGCAGAAGCTGTGGCATTCATTTTTGAGTCCAGCACACATGATTTAAATGTCTTTTCAGATCATGGCAGAAAAGGAACTGCAAGTCCAGAACGCACCAGAAAAAGTGGATTGCCTGTGAAAATGCCTGTTCTTTTACATCTCCAGCCACAGACTTGGGGCAACAACCTTCCCTTGCATTGCTCCTGCAGTTGTTTATCTGTGGAAGATTGACTAAACAGCTTTGGAGGGCTCATTCATCACCTTCCAAGATAGACAAAACACTTTTCTCCACAGTATTGCACAACAGAACCTGGAAGGAGTAGTTTAAGTTATGCAGTGGTTATACTGGAGTTAGGACTCCAGCACCCTACAGCCACATGCATCCACGATATAATATTTCCTAAATTTTAGGTATGCACTCTTAAGAGAGCTCTTTCACTTTGAAAGGGAAGTACACTCAGAACACCCACTGCTTTACAGGTTGCTGTTGTTTCTATTCACAACATAAATTTATTCATGGCCAATGTAAAACTGTTTGCTTTTTACCTCAAATCTCTTCTCTGCTTTTCTCTCCCTAACTGTATCTATAGAAAGCTAATACATCTTCTTCCAGACTTTATTTTGTGAGACTAAAGAAATTTATCCCACTTCATAGAGAATAAATTGTCCCTTTTCATCCCAAATAGGCTTCCTCTGCATGTGTTGCAATTTGAATGAATTTTTATTGCAAAAAAAAATATATAATAATAATCAGAATTTTATGCAATATTCTATCCTTGGTTGTACCAGCATACTTCCTTCTCTCTGCTGAAAAAACCAATTCTCATATCTTTTAGCAGCACATTTGCTTTTTCCACATCTGTCACAGATTTTTAAGGCCCAGTCTTTCTGCAGTAAGGAGGCAGATGATAAGGTTTTTTCAGCTTAGAAGCAGAAATTCTGGCCATCAGTCACCAAATGTGTGAATTTCAACTTTGTATAATTACATGTCTTTTCACACTCCACCATCTCCTAATTATTTTTACATGATTTTCTACTCCTCTTCTGACACAAATTAAAAGGAGTCATCAGTACAAGAGCAGAATTTACTGGCATGCTCCCACACTTTATGAGAAAATTTATTATGGAGATACGAAAAGACCAGCCCCAAAGCCAATTTATGAAAACTTCTATTTGCTCAGAGGGAACCTGCTCCTGCTTTCACAGGATCTTGCCATGTTCATTACAATTCTTCAGTTAGTGACCATTTTCCCTAACTGAACAACTTATATGTGATACCATACCAGATGTCTTTGGGAAGAAAAATAAGACCCACCACAAACCCCTGTCACTAGGGAGTAAAATAATAATCTTTGTTTTCTCACAAAAAAACAACAAAAACAAACAAAAAAACAAACAACAAAGTAAAAAACCCAACTATGGTAACTCATTATGTCAGAATGTAACTGAAGTTTTAAAAGCATTGCCTCAAAATCTGCTCTAAATCCTAAAAGTATAATTGTTTGCATCAGTTTTTCTCATTCTGAAAAATGAGATACATGACAAAATGTCATGTACTGCCAAATAAAAAACAGATTATATTTTTTTCTAGAGAAACAATGGAAATTAAAGGGTAAAAAGGTGAAAGCTTTTTTTCTTTTTTTTTGGTGAATATGTTTTCCTGACTTAGTGAAGTCTTACAAAACCATCTGCAAGACAAACAATGTACCCCTGTTGAAATACAGATTGAGCCTGAACTTATATTCAGTTTAGAATGCTTTTGATTCGTATTATCCTTATAGGGTGAAGAGGGTAGGGAACTTCTTTGCTAAAGCTGTTGGATAAAGTTGGATCTTTTTGAGTATCTATGTTTAGAAGGTTTCCTCTTCCAACAAAGTGCTTGGTATAATTTGCTTCAACATCTCTGGGCCTGCTGAGCTCCTTCTTTACTCACATTTCACTATACCTATAATTAAACCCTCTTCAAAAATACATCACTTCAGGTGTCCTAATGAAGAATCCCTACGAAGTTGGTAATAGTTTGCTAAGAGAGAGCAACAAAGTTGCTTTGATGCTTACAACTGTTTCTTGCAAGATTCATTTCCTTCAGCAGATGGAGGACTGCAGTAAAAGACAGAGATTCAGAGCTGAAGGGGTCATAAAACTCTCAAGAGCAGGAAATTACATAGGCATATCTGCCAATGCAGTCTATTTATGAAAAGTCATTAGGCGTTCCCAGTCTCTTCAGTTCCTGCTTCCCCAAACAAGAGAACAGTATCTTAGGAGCAGTAAACTCAAATAATCTTGTTTTAATTTAGGCTTATTCTTGCTATTTGCTTTTATAAGCTAAGCATATAACTCATGCCAAACATAAAAAGTATCCACCTGCTACAAAAAAACCAATTAGATGTATAAGCAAGTAGGGGATTTTCTCCCTTGAAACTTGATCCTGCAGCACATGGAGTGTGCTGAAGCAGTAAATACCTACTACAGTATTGATACCACATGACTTGGCTTTTGTTTCAATGAGAGTTTTCGTTTCCAAATCTAATACATTTTGAAAGCCTTGCGTTTTTATGCCACAGCCATAAGACTCAGTGAGAAATTGTCACCTCCTCCCCAAGAACCATGTCACACTTCAGTTGATTGGATCACACTGTGGCCCCTTTTTCCTCCTGAGCTCCCTGATCCTCACATGCCTTTTTCCTCTTGTGCTTCATTCAGACAGCCACTGTAAGCAGCTGGGCCGAGCCAGCTCCATCAGGAACAGCTATAAACCTTTAGAAGCAAATTATTACTGGAGCCACTAGGACTTTTGCCAGAGTAAGAAAAGCAAATTTAGACTAACATCTGTAAGTATGCGATGATCATCAACACAAAAATTTGCTTCTATAAGAACTAGGAAAAAAACAGGTGATCAGAAGAACCTTGGTATACTCATGTAGTCACTCTATTTGAATGCACTATGAACTACTGTTAGAAATAGTATGATGTAGTAACAAAAGTGAAAAGTTAAAAAGCGTAAAATTCAAGACAAGATGATTACTACATGCTCTTTGCAATCCTCTCTTGATCTATCACTGTCATTTTGTACTGATGTACTCATCAAAAAAAAAAAAAAAAAACAAAAAAATAATGAAAAAAAAAATTAAACTANAAGATGATTACTACATGCTCTTTGCAATCCTCTCTTGATCTATCACTGTCATTTTGTACTGATGTACTCATCAAAAAAAAAAAAAAGACTATAGAATACTGAAAACAGTAATTAAGCTAGGATAAACAGGGTTTTGCTTTTCTGAATACACCATATTGTATCAATAAATGGAGTGGAACAGACTCCTAGAACAGTAAAAGGAATAGTACTTTTGGGAAGTAAATACATCAAGTGCTTGAAATAGCATTCTTATTATAGAGACTGTGAAAACCAGTGTATAAATCGGCAAACAAAGAATGAAAACAAAGAAAATTTACTGTATAACTGATGTGGGGCCTTGTATTTAAATATGTCTGTGCATACACACAAGCATATATACATATACTTACACACACCCCTTCTATCTTTACATTTATATAAGAGGTTACACACTGATGAAAAAATGGCTTGTAACTGGGCACCAGTCAAAATGGGTTCATAAACGTTATTAACATATAAATCCACACTGTCTCACAGTTCCTTCTAAATACTTCTCATTTATTTTACATCCTTCTGAAAGAGTTGCAATATTTTATTTTTCCTTAAATAATATTCAGCAGCAGGAAACAAAGACAACAAGGATCATAAGACCTGGCAGCCTTTTGTACATACAGCTCAGTGCTTCCCAGAGCAACAGCTTCCTCCAGGCCAGTGAGAGCTGCAGAGCTGTGTTCTTCAGGAGTTGATGGGAAAAGTTCTTCTAGAAACACATATTCAAATGCCCTGTGAGTGCCTGGGACTACTGCTCAGAAGTCATCCTGTCCCAAAACTGGCTTTGTATTTTTTATTTATTTTGATTTCAAGGACTATATGGCTGGAATTCAATTTGCCCTCAGGTGAAAGACTTATGAAGCTGCAAAACCTCAACATTACTTGGTATTATTAAAAATGAAGAGAAAATAAACTTGGCCAAACTAAATGCAAAATATAATCTTGTATACTACATTACCTGGAAGTGCTTAAGGAGATTTGGGCATTTAGCTCCCAGTGATGTCACTGCTAAATGCCCAAGATGAAGCACTTAGGAAACTCCGCAGTAACAGCCACAGAACTGCACGGTATAACTGTAAGTTAGTATTATCTTATTAACTGAATTCTCATATTTTCAGTTTTGGTAAGAGGCTTACAAATGTATTCTGGCTATTGTAAAGTCAGACATTCCAAGCCTAATGGAGTACATGTTTCATGGAAGTTATTAAGCAAAGGATTAGACAAAATTAATATATTTTTTCCCATAAATCTGCTCTAAATATTCTGACAATTGTATATCTCTCAGAATTGAAGCAATAATTTTACTTGATGACTTAACTAAATCTCCAAACCAGCTAATTGTTCTTTAGAGAAAAGATAAACATCCAGCTGATGCATTTAATTTATAGTAGACCTTAAAATAAATCATACAGGTCTTTAATTTTATATTGCAAAAAGCCTATAAATTAGATTAAATGTTCAGTTGCATATATTGCACATTTGGCTGCCTTTTCTTGGTCATCACTTCTTTGGGAACAACTCTTTAACTTGGCATATATTTTTCAAGGTAAATGGAGCAGATGAATGATTTATATATTTATTTCTACACTATACAACAACCTTCAGATGAAGGAAAGAATCCAAAAAGTTGTTGTGCTGGGCACCACATCCTAGAGAATATGCGGTTCTTCTGGCACTAGATCTTAAATTTTAGACTACCTGTTCCTTCTAGTAAGTCCCAAAGCCAAGCTCAGTCACACTATTAAGGCATTGGTTTTGCTACCTATGAATATGTAGCGAAATTAAGTGGAAGTCCAGATATATTTTATGCATAAGCAAGAAGAAATGTTAGGGAGTCACACACTTTTGTCCTTGTACACTGGGGCAGAGGAATTCATCCTTTCACTGAAATCCATCTGAAAGGAGCATTTGGAAAAATGTCGTAGTAATATAACTATCCTTGGGCTATGGCATTTCTCCAGATTTGTCCTCTTCTAAGGAGATTTCTAGGGCCTTTGTTATCTCCCTCACATAGATGTAAGAGATGCTCAATGTAAGCTTAGACCTTCCTAGGCCTCCACTTCCCTGACAAGCCTTTTCTCCAGGACAGTGCAGAGATCTGCCTGTTTCTTTGGCTTCACATAACTTCCACTTCTACTTCTTGCTCATTGCATTGAAGGAAAAATTAAAAAGTAAAAACAAACAAACAAAAAAGGACAACAGAATTGCAGGGAGGCTTTTTAAAATCTAAAATAGCAAATAATACAATCAGTAACTAAATTAGGAACTTTACAGCTCAAGTCTGTAGTTCCATCACTATGAAGTATACAATTTCTGCTCTGAAGGTTAAACATGAAAACTTTGACTAGAACTGTAACATTTTTCTCATGTACCTACACCAAATTTGCTTTGTGTAATCTTGGCAAGTCATTTCAATACTCCAGTGCTCCACTGGTAAAATGAAAATAAATAATAGCAGTTATTAGACATGGCAGTTTTGTGGCTAAATCCATCAGTCTTTACAAAGCATTTTAATGTATGGTGATGATGAAACCTATAGAAAAGCTTGTAAACAGTTATTTCCAAATTCAAAGCCATCTACTGTAAATCCACAAATGCCAAGTAAAATATATTACAGCACAAATATCAAGAGGGATGGGAAGGAGAAAAAGCACATGACATGTTTTTAAATCACAAAACGCACATGGGATTCCTTGGTGTGTTTGTAGAAGGATGCCTATTATTCTTCAGATGCCATTTGGCTGGATAAATATGAATAGCAGGAATAGCTATCATTCAGTGAACTTCCTCCTAATACCTTGGCAGGTGGGTATCAAAATCCCTAAGGGAGTAAGAGCAAAAATGCCTTTTTACTAATAAAAAGAACAAGTTGAGGGGGATGAGCATCTCTGAACCAGAAACATGTTTTAGGATTCCTGGGAAAGATGAAGACTGAAGCAATTTGCCTTGGCAAACAAAGATAAATGATCCACCATGTCAGTTAACAGGTTATGGAAATACAGTCCACAACTGCAAAGGGGTGTGCAGTGAGAGCAGAAAACATTTATGTTCAACATCTCATTTATAATAAAGCCATTATATGGGGTTATACCTTAGTGCTTAGTGCTGTGATTTGCAGTGCCACAATGATGGTGAGAGGATACTCTGTCAAGCTACAAGTTAAACCACTATTGCCACAGTACAGCTGTAAATATTCAGAAAATTACCATAGTGCCAAATGAACTCAGCCTGTACTTACCATTGTCATCATTAATATTTCTTTTTCTTCCTTCCCCCTCAGAAAAGCATGGTTTTAGAAATGTATAAGCAATTGGATCTTTGAAGTGCTACAGACCAGAAAGGTCCCACTCTACCTTCCTGGTCTGACCTCCCCTATCTGCAACGGCTTGCTAAAAGCAGGTGTTCAGGAGTGAAAAAGGAAGCACTGCTCCTGAATGCCTAGAAGCATAACCCAGCACAGACCTGGACAAAAAGTCTTTTCATTCTTCAGATATTTTTTACAAGGCAGCCATTGATAAGAGCAGTCACCTAGCAGGAAGATACAGGTTGTGAACCTTTCTTTTCCAGTTTACCTGTGCTATATAATTAAGAAGTTCCTGACATTCCTTAAAATGTGGAAGAGACAGTACCTCCTTTCTGTGATTTTCAGGAGTAGAGAATCAGATACAGTTTTTGCTTTTTGCTTTTGAGGATTCTTAAAATAATTTTTACTTTTTTTTTAAGACTAAAAAGAAGCTGAATTAGAATAGAAAATGAAGTATTTTCCCCTAAAAGGACACTGCTTCCCTACCGAGCTTCTGAATATATCTTTTCCTATTTCCACTCTCCGGCTTCCTATAGATTTAAATTAAAGGAGCAGAGTATTTGTCCTCAAAGTAACCTGATTTTTCTAATCCATATAGATGTTTTGATCTCTTTCTTCTAGACTCCCAGGCTGAATAGCCCTGTAGAATTAATACTGCTGCTGAAATGTATAGAGTGAACTGAATCAGGCCTTTTATTCCTGCCCAGCAAAAGTTCTGATAGCTCTCACAGTCAACCCATGGATTCTGCTCTGCTTGCTCCTATTTTTCCCGTTTCAAGAGCCTCAAGCACTCTGGAAGCCAATGCACTTCTTTTACCCTTACAATTAAAGTAAGTTACATTATCACAAATTATAAGTAGGCAATACAAAGATAAACATCAGCAATGAAACAGCACCCAGAACCTTCCACACTCCAAATCCCAAATACCTTTAAGGAGCATAATAGAAACATTGAGAAATGTACCACATTTTCAGTTAAAAAATCACTCTTATTCATTCTCTTCCTAGGAGCATACAAGCCATGCTTACTGCCCATGGGAAAGTGGTCTCTGGCTGCACTGTAACCAAAGATCCCATACTGCAATATTTCACATACACTAAAGGCTGTTGAGCACAGTACAGAATTAGAGGGAAGGCTTTGTGGGCTAAAGACTTTTTTCAAATCGACCCAAACTGCTCTTACAGGAGTAAACTGTGGCTGTGTTGAAGTATGTGAGGGCAGAAGTTAACCTTTTTTCATAAACTAAATTTTAGATAGAAAAGGCCCTATAAATATTGTAGCAACACCTACCAGTGTGTTCTAGCACAAGTCAGTTGGGTGAAGACTTTACATATGCACTTCTCTTCAAGTGCACACTTCAGTTGCATTTTTAAGTGCTGTGCCAAACTGAGACTTGCAAGAGCAGCAACTAATTTTTCTTTTTGGAATAAATTTATACCTCTCCTCTCTTCGCCTTCTACTTTATGGAAAACCTCAAGATGGATTTGAATTATACCTAAAAGTTGAAAAAACTTTCCCCAGATAGCTAAACAATAGATTATTGGGAAAAGAGGGCCAGCTGGTTGGCTCTACAACTGTACCGAAGACTCCCAAATAATTAGAGAAGCAGTTAAAGCTGCAATATATTTATGATTACCAATAAAACATGATTGTGTAGGTGCAATACATAACCAAATGCTGGACAATCTTCCTGGCCACAGAGTTTTAAAACTTCAGTAAGAATACTGGCTTGGTATTCGCCCCTGCTAAGCTGTGCCATAGAACAGCAGAGGGATAAAATAATGGAATTCAAATATAGGCATGGGAGGGTCAAGGCTAAAGCTGAAGGAATTGTACTTACTTTTTTTTTGCAGCCTACATTAACTACAGCAAACATCTGCAGATAAAGCTAGGTATAACTTCCTATCCTGAAGGCCTCACCTTTAGATTACTATGTATTCCTGCCTAGAGAAAAACCCATATGTGATTCATAAACACCCCCGGGTCATCCCTTGAAGCCAACAGCAGTTTTGTTTGTGTAAAGAGTAGAACGATAAACCATAAATTTGCATTCAAGAAGTAGCATGTGGTAAGTGTTTACGCTTAAATTTGACATGAGCTGTGTGTGCTTATTGCTTCTCAAGCTCAAGCCACATTTCAGCCCCTTGGAGACAGATCATAAAATCTAAGTGAATATTTAGCTCGTGCATCTCCTAAATCTGTCTTGCACATCATAAGGAAAAAATAAATGAATAAATAAGGAAAATCTCAATGCCTAGTTCTTAAAGGGGAATTGCAAGATGCATGTGTCAGAGGATAGATCACTCTCTCTAGTCCTCTGCTGCTGTCCACTACAACAATATAGGAAGGTGGTAGTCAGTCTTTTCTGCAAGTTGAAAGCTCCTTCTCTCCAGAAACGTCTTCAGGATCTGTAACAATGCTGCAAAACTCATTGCTGCTGTTGCAAATAGCCTGGGACTTCTGGACCAACTACATTCCAAAGCCCAAGATCAGAAAAAAAATCTGAAACACCTACATCTTTTTCAGCCCACCCATCTGTAGGACACAACCTGCATACATTACTACTGTTAAGCAAACCTTTAAGCACAGTTCTAAATAACAAAACATTTCTGTAACTTGAGCCTAAGGACGCAACCCCAAATATTCCAAAGCATAATGTCTGGGTTTGGTTTTTCTGTTGGTTTTGTTGTTGCTGTTTTGTTTGTTTTTCACTAATTATTATTCCAAGTATTAAGCTACAAAAGGTAATTAAATTTTTTTTAATTTGGGGGGGCGGGGGGAGGGGATGGGACTCGCATACTTTGCAAGCTAAGAATAGCAAGTTTTTAAATCCAGTATTTTAAAGTTATCACTATTTCTGCAAAACGAACGAAACCCACCACTGGTGATAAAACAGCAGATGCTGAAAAGCACTGATTGTATTAGGAGATCTATCAGCTCTGTTTTCAGCCAGATACTTACTCTGCAGGAAACTTCAGCGTGATTTATAGCATCAGAGGCACGGCATTCTATGTGGACTCTGTATAAATGTGTTATGCATGTGTTATACAGCATTTGTCAGTAATCTTTCTTCTTAAGAATTCAAGAAGTTACACTCTCAGTAAAGGCTGCTATCATGTTTGTGCAGTAAATTAACAATATTCTACATCTTGCAATGCTCATTTTCTGAGGAAGATACACTTAAAACAGTCAAAGAATTCAAGTCAGGAGTACTGAAAATTGATTGGCTTGGAAATCTTTCTTCTGACTACTAATTACTGAATCTGGATCGTCATTCTCAGAGTTTAAATACAAGAAAAATAATTTTACAGCTTGTGAAACATCAGCATTCTCTTCTCTCCAAGAATTCAATAGTAAAACCAAAAAGATTTGGACATAATCCTGCCAATTGTCAAAGTGCCAGCCAGCAGAAATCTGACCCAATGTTTGTCTATCCTTCAGACATACTTGTGTTTAGAAAATAAACTTATTACATTAGACTGTAAGATGTGGCAGTTTGGAACTGGCCATATAAACAGCTGAGACAAACATCCCTCTCCTGCTGCAAGCCTAAAGGAGGAGAGGAACATCAGAAACGACAAAATCTACAGCAGTCCCAAATTAAGCCTTGACTCCACACTAATCAGAGCCCTTAGCCAACTCTAATAGTGATTATTTTTCCTGACAGACACAGGTTATTTGATCAGAAGTCTGACTGGGATTTAAAAGGTTAGATTAGGGAATTCAGGGATGAGAATGCAGAGAGAAATCACAGCCCTGTCTTTGGTGAAGTAAGGGGAAACTGAAAAGAAAACCGGGCTATTGCATTAAAAAACCAACTCATATAGTCTGAGACACATTACATTTTTAACTCTGGCAAGGTAATCACTTTTTCAAAACCACCTTCCTATTTGGAAAATTAGAGTATTACCTTACTTCTATAAGGTCTTCCAAGAATAATAAGACTAATGAATAGACAGTGCATAGCTATAATGATTACAGGAATAACTGAGAAAGCTGTAAGACAAGCTCTGTTGCAAACAGCAACAGAGAAGTAGAGTATACAAACTAACTACTGACGAGTGATGGAAATCAAAAGTCTGGGGTTGAACCTCAGACAACAGCTAAACAAAGCTAGGAACACAAGCTGGATTCAAGCTTGACACACAGTTGTGACACACTGTTAAAGAATTATTGAATCATAGAATATCAGGTTGAAAGGGTCCCCAGGGATCATCCAATCTAATCTTTCTAGGCAAAGCATGACCTAGACTAGACATCCCATCACCTTGTCCGGCTGAATCTTGAAAGTGTCCAGTGTTAGGGAATCTATCACTTCCATGGGGAGATTATTCCAATGGGAAAAATTTTCCTCTTCTGTCCAAGATTAAAATTAGTCTGAAGAGCTGAAATTCACATCCAGGAAAAGAAAAAAAAAAAAAAACAAAACCAAAAACAAACCAAACCAAACCAACAAACAAAAAAAAAAACCAAAAAAAACAAAACCAAAAACAAACCAAACCAAACCAACCAACCAAAACCAAAACCAAACCAAACCAAAAGACTCAAAAAACAACACCACCCAAAAAATCAAACAAAAGCAAGTATAAAGTTTGACCCTTGTATAGCAGAACTGCCAATTCTCAGGCAGCTCAACTGAGACAGATTATAAACCTGCCTCCTTTTAAACACTAGGCCACTTTGCAGGATGTACACTCAGCTAGCTGGAGCAGCTGACAAAAGATAATGGTAGTTCCTTTTCTCAATTCAAACTGTTTGTTCTAGGAAGAGCCATTTTGCAAGTCATTTATGCTATTGTAGAAAATGGCTCAAAATTGAAATAAAACCAGTATTACCATCTCTGCAGTAAATGTAATCATGCATAAGACAAAACAGGGGATGAAAAAGCAAAGTATATTAGTCAAAAAAACCCAAAAAACAAAAAACCAAAACAAAACAAAAAAAAACCCCGAAACAAACAAAAAAAAAAACAAAAAAAAAAAAAAACAAAAACAAAACAAAAAAAACCCCCGAAACAAAAAAAAAAAAAAACAACCCACAAAAAAAAAAAAAACAAAAAAAAAAAAAAACAAAAACAAAACAAAAAAAACCCCCGAAACAAAAAAAAAAAAAACCAACCCACAACAAAACAAAACCCAGAAAAACAGGCTAAGCAAAACCAGAAAGACAAGCTTTCAAGCAAATCAAACTAAAATTCAAACTTCTTTGCTATTGTAGAAATCTAAACTGTTGGCAAATGCCCTCATTGCCTTCTGTGACACATTATACTTGGGGATGCTGCTATTTTACCAGGTGCTTGAAGTGTTATGGGGAAGAGCATGTGGAACTGATATCTATGACACAACTGCTTCTCATCCAAGGTAAAGACTTGATGACCTAAGTAGTCCTTTCTAGCTATGTGGGTTCTAGGAATAAAATTATTAGGACAACTAACCACTATTATTAATATTTTGTTACTTGTGCATTGGAAAGATGAAAATGCCTCACAGCTTGCAGTATTAAAAGTGAAATGAGAAGGTTTGAGAAAGGTAAATACATTAATATCAGCAAAACTGGAAGCAATTACAGTTTTGTGTAGCTTGATGTTTAGTAGGGGAAAGACCCCTTCAGTCTTCTGTGGCTGAATGCAAACATGAAAACCTGTGTAATTCCACAGTGTACAATTCCATATTTCAATTATGAAGTCTTGCACAATTTGCATTAAAAGCTAAAAAGCACTGCATTACATACACTTTATTCATTGAAAGTGTTGTGTCGGGTTTTTTTAAAATAACAGATGCGATAAAAAGTAACTGGAAACCAGAACTGATGACAATCTATAATGGTGATTCACCCTATCAAGTGAAGAAGATTCACCTATATATGTATATATTTAAATAGGAACCAGTAATATATTGTGTTGATATTGAGGTCAGGTTTCTGCAATATACCAAATGCTAAGCTTCTGGTCCATAAATGCCTTTACTGAAAATAAACCATAAATCTATTGTCTTTATAGCAGCTGCAGTCTGGAAAACGTGCTTTCTTTTAATTTAGTCACCTCATGAATATCATATTAATCAAGAAGGAACCTGAATGAGAAATATGGATGATCAAGACTACTGTCTTCAGCCATTCCACCTTTCCTGTAATCAATAAAAGTAAGGTTTCTACCAGATAAAAACGTCAGTTCTTATAAGACTTACAGTATGTAGACAAATTGTCAACAATAGTAAATCTCAGAGATTACTAGAAAATTAATTTTCCAACCTAATTCAAAATTGTATCTTGTTCAGATTAAGAGCAAATAATCAATGTTTGCTGCAGGATATGAAATTAAAATTATGTATACACACACACACACCAACTCCAAAACAAAGTGTTTTCAATTATGCTTATATATCCTAATACAATACTTTCATTCTAAAATATTTAAAATGAGACATTTTATCACCATCAAAACAAGAAACTCCAAATTACCTGTATTGACACTTCCCAGTTGAAAAATTTGGCAAGAGCATGTCAATTTTGACAATTTTCCAGTTTTTACTGGTTGTTTCTTTGAAAATTTTTTACTAAGCCTATATAATACCTGGAAGTATTAAACAGAAATCAGGTATTCATCAGGGACTGTAGTGTTAGGACAAAGGGTAACACGTTTAAACTTAAGCAGGGAAGTTCAGGTTAGATGCAAGGAAGAAGTTCTTTACTGTGAGGGTGCTGAGGCACTGGGTCAGTTTGCCCAGAGAGGTGGTAAATGCTCCATCCCTGGCAGTGTTCAAGACTAGGCTGAACAGAGCCTTGGGCGACATGGCCTAACATGAGTCACCCCTGCCCATGGCAGAGGGATTGGAACTAAATGACTTTAAGGTCCTTTCCAACCCAAACCATTCTGTGATTCTATAACTCTACGATTCCACTCTTCCAGAGTTTTTATGTCGCTCTAAGAAATTTTATAATGCTCAGAGGTTTAAAAATACTACTTTTGTTCTCATAATTATATTTTCCCTTCCTCTACCTCTTCCAAAATACAGTATGTTCTCTCTCCCTCTATTTTTTAAATCTCACTTGACTAACGAAATCAGACCTGATCCATTTGACCTAGACCATGGCCACATGAACCACTGAAACAGTGCAAATGAGAAGGAAGCAACCTCCAAATGCAGACAGTAAGGGCAATGAGGAAATGAAGACTGAAAGAGTCTTCTCTTGGACTCTGAGACTACAGAACTACTGGAACTCTGCAACCTGTCCTGCCACAAACAGATTCCTAACAGAGGGCCTTGGGTTGATACCCCAGGGTGACTGAAGTCAAATTGCAAATACATATTGTCTGGGTTGCAAATTCAAAAGGAGAATCACGAACACCCACACAGGAAACCAAAAACATGCAGCTGGAGAATACCATGGAGCAACTGTAGTAATAGAGACTGATGATGGCTCCCAATTCTCTGTGGAGGCCAGATTAGCATTTTCCAATGGATTTTTAGTTCAACTGGTGACTCATAAAAGAAGAATCTGCATAGTGATGAACTCCCCTCTCTTTAACACTTCACCCTTCAGAAACTGCTGAAGGTACAAAGGATGATACTTCCCTTTCACAATCAGCCTAGTAACTCTTGTGAAAAGCTGCAATTATTCAGCCCAGATACAGTATTGCCATTTAATATTTGCAAAATTTACAGTATGACCAAAGAGAAGGGAAAAATAAAACCCAAAACCAACCAACCAACCAAAACCATAATGCTTGAACAGAAAAAATAAATAAATAAATACGACTCAAAGTGCTTATACTGGAAAGACCACTGCACCTTGTTCTGCTACTAAACGCAGGTGAAGCTTCCAACAGAATTTACCCTACTAACTATAGCAGCTAAAGAAAGCTGCGTTAGAAATTTTTACATCCCTGTAACATAAGCAGCCCTTTGACACAGTTTAAGGACAGGAGTTCCTATCATGAACTGTGAAACAACATATAATTGAAACACTACCAGAGACAGATTAAATGAAAGGTTTATATATCCCATTTGTGGAATTCTCCCTACTCAAGTCAAGGATTTTTCACACAACAAAATGGGATACGTGGTGCCTGCCCGAAGTCCAAAAAGTCACTATGAAAACATCTTGAAAGAAAAAGAAAACAACCTACCAAATTATCTGTTATAATTGGAACCTAGATAGTGTTCACATTAAAAGTTCTAAACCAAGTAACAACCAGATCTTATTTTAGAAGCCTTATTTCATTACATAAGAACTCCAAAGCAGCATTTTAAATGCCTTTACCTTGTCTGCAGCCACAGAAAGTGCGTACTAAAATCACATTAAAGCCACATATATCATTGACAAACAAGACATAGAGGCCTCAAGCCAAGAAAGCACTTGAAGTCATGCTTGTATTTTATCTAGCTGTGGAGTTCAAGGTGAACTCTTGTGTACTTGAAGCTACTCACACAGAATGATTCCAGATATGGGGGTAAGACCTTGAAAGGTCACACTGACCAGCATTTGCTTCAAGGCAGGAACAGCAGCTGCCTTTCTGGATAGAGCCACATTTCAGATACGTTTATCTAACCAGCTCCAGCAATGAAGACTACTCAATGATACTCTACTACCCTCACCTCAACATTTAGAAGACCACTGCTGCAATTTAAGTCATTACTTGTTGTTGAGGACAAGTTAATTCCTTCTTCTTTGTGGAAGCCTTTTACACACACTTGAAGGGCTTTACCATGTAATCTCTGCGCGTTATTCTCTCTAGCAGTGTTCTTTCATTTCTGTTTTGTTTGTTCTCTTCATGTCATACTCTTCAATTAGTCTACATATTTCTTAAAGTGAAAGGGAATATTCCTGCTGGGATCTTACCATTGTTGAGTACAGCAGATGCATCATTCTTGTGATGTCTTGACTTGTATCTCTCTTCATACTAATCCTTAAATTTCTCTTGATGTATCATTCCATCAAGCTGTTTGTTACTTTTGAAACTGCATGTTCAACTTAAGTGTCAAGCTTGATCCTGGATCTGGCCTAAGAACGTGATCCATTTGCCCATTTTAGAAGAGAAAAAGGTTGAGCCAAATCCAACTTGAAAACACACTCCTACATACACCCTGCCTTTTGGTCTAGGGAGCTGAAAATATTATGCAAGCTCTTTCAAACCGAGAATTTACAAGGACACTTAACACAACTGATTGCTCAATGTTGACAGCAAGGAGTGCTAATTGAGGCTGTGTTTATGAGTTGGATGAGGCAAAAGAAAAGAGGAGGAAGTGTTCCATGATGAGGCACAGCACCCAGCACTCACAAACATTACCTCAGGGCAACATGTTATGCTCATTTGTCAGAAGCCACAAACAAAAACAAAACTCACATGCACTTAGCATGGCTTCTCTACATACTTCTCCATGAAAAGTAATCTCCTGGGTCATTTCAATTCCTGCTGTGATTATGCAATTCTCCAGTCTAGTAAATATGACATCTGCCAACTACAGGGTATTAACACTCCTAGCTCAGCCCTCATCAAAACTAATGGTTGGATATAATTTCACACTGCTGGCAAGACTGCAACATTTCCTTATACTGTCAAATTACCTTTCATTTACTCTATAGAGGGCCCCCAGAACACACTTACCTTAACTACTGCCTTCTTAAATTGTATACGCATTCACTTTCCTGGTGAACCACACCAGGAAGGTACCAGTTACCCCATCTGTGTTCTCAGACTGAGAGACTGTGGTCTTAGTAAATTTTGAACCTGGGACTGTTATAGAGCTCTCTTTTTGCATCACTTTTAAAGGCAAAACTGCTCAGTACTTCAGACAGTCCAATGACACCACAGTGACTCTTATCAAAACCAAAGTCAAATGATGCTTTGTGAAGAAAACCAGTAGGATTGAACAGAGCATATTTCTTGTGCAATAGCTGTCTAGTGCAATTCCAAGCAAAGCAACTTTCTGGGCACTGCTGCAAAATAGTCTTGCATGAAACACAAGCTTCAGGTTCAAACCTCCATCTTCTGAGGTCTGTGAAGGCACAGGGACCTGCAGCACTGCTCCACCAAAAAAGTGCCAAAAAGTCCTTAATGAAAATGCTAACTCACCACAGATCTGCAACTATTTCCCTCAATGGGTCTCTCTCATCACTTGGCATTGCTTCATGAGGATGTAAACTCTCAAGAGGGATATTTATAGCCAAACAAAAACAGTCTTACCCAACAGATTTTAAAACCTTCGGTAAACTATGAGTACTGATCGTACTCTAAATTTGTGGAAATAACTTTCTATGACACTGAATAGCTAAATCAACCTCATCATAGTCAATTTACCCACTATTTATTACCAGTATCTCAAACCACCCTTTCAGAGGGAATGACAATGACAAAGCCCCACAAACAATAAAAGAGCCAAGATGAATGAAACTCAAAAAAATTGTGACGTTAGAAGGAATTCGTAGTGAATACATATGATATATACATAAATAGGATTTATTCTCAAACGTCACTGGGATTCTCAAACCGACTCGTCTCTATTTTGCATATATCACGTACAGGAAAAAAAAAATCTGAATGCCAAGGATAAAAATTAACTTTCACACATGTTGTCTAATATTGTGTTTCATTAGGTACTTCTAAGATAACAGCTAAAGGTCCTATTGTGTAATGCCAAAAGTTTGGGTTTGGTTGTGGGGCTTCTTTTATTTATTTATTTATTTAAACAGAGTAAAGGTCAGGCAAAACAGAAAATGTGACTATTTCAGCAGTAGATAAATGCTAGATAAGCACTCCCTAATAGTAGTTTATCCCACAAAAATAATTCCGCCCCTCTCTGAATGTTGATGCCTGGAGACAGCAGTAGTCCAGTGAACAGATACTATACCAGGATTCTGGAATATGCTTTGACAGAAGAAAACCTGAAATAACGGCCTCCTAATTCTGACTGATGGTGTTCGCAAAAGAACGTAACATTTCCAAGGCTTCCTTTGGAAGCACTTCAACAGCGAGCCCTCACTTAGAACAACTGGGAGCCTTAATTGCGTGAGCTTTCAGAAGACCATGTGCTTCAGTTCAATCAAATCACGTCATACATGGGTTAGTGTAAAACACGCATAAACCTTATGGTTAAAGAACCTTCAACCTCGATTTACAGCATTTTCTGCAGCAGTACGGACACTGATTGCAGCGCGGCGGAGGGCGGAAGGCGCCCTGCGGGGAAGAGCCGCGCGGCTCAGGGGCGCGGAGCCCACAGCCGGGAATAGCAGCGCCGCCGCCGCCGCCGCCCGGCTCGCACCTCGGGCACCCAAGCATGGGGTTTACCAACACCCAGGGGCAGCCAGGCAGGCCCCCGCACGCCTCGGACGTGATCTGGCTGCAACTGATCCCACATGGCTGCACCCGGCAGCATAATTGTGAGGAGCTGGCGAAAAACCGCGCTTGCATTTGGTTTTTCCCATCTCTGCTGGAATCAGGGCATCTCCCTTTGGTAGCATCCTCGGAAATCCTCTCCTGGCTCCAGCTCTGCACGGGCATACTAAACGTTTCCATTTCTCGATACTATTACTTCACTCAGTTTCATTCAGTTTCAATCAGGCGTTTTGTAACTGAGTATTTGAAGAATATGTCAGAACCGCCTCCCTTTAAGAATCTGCAGCAACTTCAAAGATGTATTTTTTCACTTTAATTCTTCAAAGGTTCTGAGCTGATCAAAAGGTATGCAGTAATGTTAAATACAGTAAAACTTTGAAACAGCACTTTTTATCTTGACTCACAGGACCCGAAGTTGAATTTACATAATTATCCCCTTCTTACTGATCACAGTTCCTCACTGCATTCTTCCCAAAGAACAGGATTAAAAATAGAGGAATTATGAAAACCTGTTAAATACAACTCTGATTATGTTAATGACACTTAATTACTGCTGTCATACTACAGACTTTTGAACCAAGAGGAAAGTCATAAACAGCTAGCTGTCAAGACTTGACATCAGATTGTCCATCTTACTACTTGAAGTAAAGAATCATTTGGCATATTTTCTTCAGAACGCATTAAATATCAAAATAACATTTGCTTGCTTATAAACTCCTTGATACTTCACATCACACTCAGGGAGGAGCAAGACATTAATAAATGATTTACAGATAAGCAAGCTGTCGGTCTCATCTTCTATTTAGCACCTCCTGGTGCAAACACTGATGACTACTACAACTTCATAGCCTAAATTAGTGGTGTGCAGACATTATTTGTCCACTGACGTATCACATTTAATTTAGTCAGCACTAACAATCTTTTCTGAGTACAATGGCTGGAAGACTAGTAAACTTTGTCAGCTCAGTCCATGGCCATACAAAGAAGTAAATTTCATTTTCTAACCTCACCACCATGCCTTATTTTTCCCTGTAACTAACAAACACTAACATTTCTTACCTACAGCCCAGAAAGCAGCAACACGAAGCAGCACATTGAAAGTCTCCTCCTGTTTTTTTCCCTTTGGCCCCAAGTGACATGTGAGCCCCGGCAACCTGCTGAGCTACCTTGTCATTTAGTAATTCCCAAACTCAGCAGTAGGCCCCTGCCCAGGAAAATCCCAGCTCTGTCTGGCAGATCATCTCACTGGACATTTCAAAAAACTCCCCAGTCTCTCTTGTTCGGGTCAGTTACGCTATGACCACAAGACTCTTCACAATTGTATCCAACCTTTAATAAAGGAAGAAGGGGCAGCTCTGCTCCACCAGGAACGCCAGTGGACTTGTTTCATCTGATAGTAATCTGTCTGGTATTTCGAACATAAAAGCACCGCTTTTGAAAGCTTCTGTAAGCTAGAGCTGCTGCTGCAGCAAAGTCCCCTGACACACAAAACCCGAGACTTTTCCTCACTTGCTCCTTAAATACTCATCCACAAACTAGCTAGGTTTTCCTTTAGCAGCTTTCCCCTCCACAGCACAAGAATGCGGGATACAGAAGGCTTTAGTGATCAAAAGGGAACCCCATGTTGTGGGAAACAGTGACCCGAGAGAAAGCACTACAGGTGCCTGGTGCCGTGCACTAATAACAGGTGTCTCAGACAGGATCCTCATACTATCACAAACTCAGTCCACAGAGCGAGCCTCTCGCTCTCAACAAACAGGTACCACGGCCCCATGGGGCTTCTGCCATTCTCTTTCTCCTTCTCTCCAAGCCTGGTTTCCAGGGAAGACTGCAAGCGACTGATTTCCGCGGGGGAGGAGAGTGCCCGCTAGCTCTCCCAAGCAGGATCTGCAGGGAAACTTTGCCTCCCCTTCCACTGCTCGATGCTGGGAGCGCAGCGGGGCCCCGCCGCGGATGGGAGGGAGGGAGGGAGGGAGGAAGCTGGCGGGGCTGCCTCAGGCTCCCGGGGGCGCCGGTGTTCCTGTCCCTCCTTTCCCGGCTTTTGAGGGGAGACCCTCGCCTTCGGGAGCAGCCTCGTACGTGGCTGGGAAGGAGGCTCCGGGGACGCTGTAAAGGGGGACGGCACCGGCTCCCGGTGATCGTGGGCAGAGTTATTAAAGGAGGAAAGTCTCAAATTCTCATTAAAACAAAAAATAAAGTAACGGAGTACTCTTTCCGGAGAAGCCGGGAACGCGGTCATCCCGGGCCTCCCCCGAGAGCAAGTGGAGCCAGCCCCCAAACGCCGTTTGCCCTCCCCGGGTACGCGGCCCACAAGCTGCCGCCGGAGCCCGCACCACGCCGGTGCTACGGGAAAGTGACCCAACCTCCGACCCGCACCCCGGCCCTCCTTCGGTTCGGCTGGCCGCGCTGACCCGGGCCGGCCCCGCCCGGCAGGTACCGGCCTCGCTTACCGCGGCTCTGCCTCGGCGCCTCCCCGCCAGCGAGCTGGCAGCGCTCGCTCAGGCACTGGAAAAGTAATAGAAATCCAGCGGCTAGTTTGCTTCTCCGCAGCCTCGCCATAGCACGGAGCCTGCCGACACAACTCTCCGGGGTGCGCGCCGCTCGTCGTCGGTGGTGGGAAAGTCCGGGGATGGGGGGGCGGAGAAAAGCAGCCCTAGCAGGCACTGAGTCTCCCTGTCCTCGGACTAGCTCTCATATAGCTGGCGGCAACGACGAGCCACCGGGCTGAAAGCGCTGGACCAGGTCTGTAGGTCCGTGAAGGAAGAAGGAAAAGGGGCTTCGTTCCCCCAACTTGCACGGCCGCGCCGCTCTCAGTCCAGTGGCATCACCGCTGGGGAAAACAAGCCCAGCCTCGCCTGCGAAGTGCCAAACTCTTCCCTCCTCGCAGTCTGCTAATAGATTTAGGAGAGCCACTGAGATCCTCCCTTCCTGGCTTGCCCCCACCCAACTCCCTTCTCCGCAGGGTGAGGCAGGGTGCCTTAGGGACGGAGCCTCCCCTCGGTACACCGCTCCCGGCAAAACCCCTCCAAGGGAAACGAGCAGGGAAATCTTCCAGCCGGGGCCGGCCCCCTGGGGGAAGCAGGACCTAGAGGGCGGGCGGATGCGCCGTGGGAGAGGATGTGCGGGCGGTGTGGATGCAGGCGGGGACGAGCAAGTTCTCCTTCTCTTTTGGGGCGGCTTCCGCGACCGGCGGTCCTAGCGCGGGGCCGAGGGCACCGAGGCAGACGGGCAGTCCTGGGCCCACAGCGCGCCCCCCACTACCGTGAGCACCAACGTTGCAGCCGCCGCCTGCTGCGGAAGGGCTGGCGGGGGACTTGACTGGGGCCGCGTCCCGGCCGCCCCTCGCTCAGCCCCCCGCCCCCTCCGCAGGAGCGCGGTGGGGCGCAGGCGCCGGTGCTGCACCGTCTCTCCCGGCGGTGGAGCGCTCCCACAGGCGCGCTGTGCTCCGCGGGTTGCCGTTCGGCAGCGGCAGTGAGCAGCACGGCGGTTCCGGGAGGCTCTTGCCTTCCCGGGTGACCCCCTACAGCGCGGACCGCCCCCGAGCGTCGGGACCCTACAGTGCTCGGCGGGAGGGCTGGGGGCGATACGCGCCCCCTGCGCGGCCGCGGAGCGGCGTGTGCGTGGGGAGAAGGTTGGCGGGCGGGACGTGTCGCGCCGCAGGACGAAGGGAGCTCAGCCTGCCGTCTCCTGGTTAGTCAAAAGTTGCTTTGTGAAGATGTGCCTGTTCCGTGGAGTGACAACTAGAGCAATCCCCAAATCCCCCTTCCCTGCTCCCTCGGCTCCCCAGTTTTCCCTGTGCTTCTGGAGAAACCAGCCCCCTTTTACATTCGCACACACACACCTTATTTTTCTCTTCAAAAATCGAAGAGTTGTTTATGTGAACTCATTGCTTCAGAAGCCCAAGGACTGGGGGCTGTCTCTTGCAAAACCTGATCTCCATGCTTAATTAAAACCACCGTGAATAATCCCATCCCCTACGTAAACGTGTGAACAACGGTGCCCAGACAGAAACTAGCAGAGGGCACAGCAGTCAGGCCCGGACAAGTGAAAGCGGTACCCAGGACCGGTCGGCGGCTTTTTACCTATTCAGCAAACCGTGGCGCTGGTAATCGGTGCAGTTCCGTGTAGAGAACCATGAATACGCAGCTTCTCAACCCTTGCTACAAAGTAATTAAATTAATTAGGACGACAATTAAATTAATCAAATAAATAGGTCTACAGAATGTCAAACATAGCAGACAACTAATACTTAATCACAAAAGAACAACCATTAACGAGACTGTGCTTTCCCTTAATTTGCCACTGTTTCTGAGATTTAAGAATTCATCATCTGTGTTGTAATTGTCTTGCTCTTTAATCTCAGATATGTGGAAAGCAAAGCAGAACACCTGTGGTTTTAAGAAATATATCTGATGTATAAGCATAAATGTTCATCTTTTAAACACATATTCATAGAATCATAGAATAGTTAGAATAGAATATTCAGGTAGGATACTGGAGGTTAATACCAATAAGCTTTATCCATTTTAATTTACAGCAGACCCTTCTAGTGTAGCTTTTTTTGCACATTCCCTTAAACAAACTAACAAACAAGCAGTTCAAGTGTTGCTAAAAAGCTAACTACGGGAATTATTTTATAAAAGATTATACTGAAGATCTTATTCCAAGTAAAATCCTGGCCTTGGTGAAATCTGTGGGAATTTGGGGGGTGGGGAACATGGGGGGTGTTATCACCCTGTGTACCAGGTGAACTAGATTAGACCAGACTTCTGTGCAGATTTGGTCAAGTTACTAGTAAAACTATTGCTGTTTGTTAAAATGGGAGAAAATGGAAGAGGGATGTTTCTGCATGCTGTTTGAGAATACCATTATTTTCCTTGACGTTTGGTTGAATTGTCCAAATACCCCCAAGTTCTGCTGGAGCTGCTGAGAGGGCTATTGAGCTTTTGGCCTTTACTAGAACAGGAAGGGAGGTAGTCTTAAAGAAGGACTGCCTCTCTCTTGGATGTTTGTCAGCAGTATTGTTACATGAGAATAAGAACAGTAAGGTCTGGAGAACTTTCAAAATCTGTTTTCATCTGCTTCTGTATTTTTTATCATAAATTAGCATATTATAAAGTTATAGTGAATTTTAAAATATGAAAGACTTGAATGAATTAAGTTTACATGCTGCTAAGATAAATAATAAGTCCTGTCTGTATAAGAACAGCCTAAATGATGGCAACTCAGTATTTTATTTCATTTGCTGTCTGCTCCCCAGTCTTACAGAGGTTCATAGTTTCAGATTTATGTTTCTCACAGACATACTATAAAAACTTTGTATGCTGAAAAAAGGAAAGAATTAGAATAGTCAGCTGAAGCATGCAGATACAAATAAAAGTACCAGCAACACACTAGGTCCCACAGTCCTAACTTGTAATGCTCTGTGCAGTTGTCTGGCAGTTTTGCAGTGTACACTGGGAGGTTAGTTCACAGCCACTCTGTTTGGTGCCTCTTGTGCTCAACAGTAAAAATCAAACCATGTATGCATTGTCCCTCTTGTATTAGAAAAGATAATCAGGACATAGCTATACCTTGGCATAATTGTGTGTGAAAGCACGGGCAAGACATTTTATTGCACTTAAAAAAACCCCTCAGATGAAAGCTAATAAATGAACTCTATAAGGATTAATGACATGTCACTGCTGGAGGGGCATTCATAGCAGAGAAGTATATGCATTCATTGTCATTTATAAAGCATAAGTAAAACTGAAAGAACAACTTCTTTAAGGCTTTCTGAGGTTATCAGCTGTGTTTACTTGGAACATGGTGCCTGTGATAAGTTTCCATTTCTCTTACGTGCTTTTATCTGCACCATCCTTGCACATTATCTCACCTCTCTCAGGTATTCATCTTGCGGTGGCATAAACAGCAGTGGTTCCACAGAAATCAATGTGAATGCTTCCACTTTCACTAGCCAAGAATGCAGCCTTATATTTTTCTCTTCTTTTGTAGCTCCAGCATCCCTTATTATAACATCAATCATTCAAGAAAGAAGGATGGGAAGATTCTCCCTGTTCATTGTATTCTACCATCATACTGCTTAAAAGTGCTCACTCATTCACGCATTCAGTTAAGATTGCTTTTTTTTTCTTTTTTTTTTTTTTTTTTTTTTTTTTTTCATTTTTGTATCAACTCAGTGTTTTCAGCCTATGTATTTCCTGGTCTTATTGCAATCTGATTACAAAAAGCAGAGGTTTTAGCTTTTTTTTTTTGTTTTTTTTTTTTTTTTTTTTTCATTTTTGTATCAACTCAGTGTTTTCAGCCTATGTATTTCCTGGTCTTATTGCAATCTGATTACAAAAAGCAGAGGTTTTAGCTTTTTTTTTTTGTCTTTTTTTAACATGTTGTAAGCTATTCTGCTTTGATAGGTACAGGCACCTCTCAGCCACACTGCAAACATTCAGTGCTAGACTGGCACAACACCTGCTTTTGAATTTAAGAGTCAGGGGAGAATCTTTGCTTCCTTTGGGAAAAAGAAGCTGGCAAGTAATTGCAGCATCCATGAGAGCAAGGAGAATACATTGGTATCCTCTTCCTGGAAGAAAAAAATAAAACAAAGTGAGTTTTCTTTATAGCTGATTAGGGCTCAAGAAGGTGAATAGCATTCCTATTAGCAATTTGGCTGAGACATTAGCTTTAGTATTGTCAAATCAAGGTGCTAGAGTTATGAGTTTTGAGTGCTGCCCAGCTGGCAACTGCCTTTGACTTTGCTAGTTCAAAGGAGGAGCACAGCATTATAACTGAATCACTAAAGAGCCATGCAGAACTCAGGTATGAAGCAGAGAGGTAGCTTCTTTGCTAAATAGCGAAATACAGTAACTTTCCAGAGAGGAACTGCACTTTTAAACAAGCCTTTGTTTCTTCCCCTGTTCCCCTGGCTGGGAGAGAGAGCCTCGAGTCTCACCGCTTAGCTTGATTTCCTGGGGCAAGTGCTGAGGTTCCCTTCCTGGCTGAGCCACCTCCAGTAGGCATCTGCCAAATTCCCTGTCACTCTGTTCACGGTGCTATATGCAAATGCATGAGTTTGCATAACTGTGATTAATTAGAGTATATCTATACTCTGGCTCTGAGAACTGTGTGGTTAATGCTAGTGCAGCTTTGTTCAGTGAAACTTTCTGCTTATCTCTAGAACAGTGATATGACAAACCTCTCACATGCACTGCCTTATGCTTATATGCATGTTTAGGGAGAGGTTCTGTGGGAGTAAAGAGAGAGTTCAGATTCATGGTGTAGAAGTCACTTTGTGTTGTGGAAACTGGAGCTCAGTCTCATTATCTCACATTGTGATAGGGTGGTTCACTGAGTCTGAGGAGGGGATAAATCAAAGAAACATTTCAGCAAGTGAAGAGCATGAAAAACTAATAAAGTTGGAGGTTAAACAAAAAAGTTTAATCCAAACCAGTGTTGATTCTAATTTAAGCTGTGTAATGAATTTAAAAGAACTGGTTTTTTAAATGGAACATCCTTTCAAAATAAGAAACCAAAAAGTTCCAGCTAAAGTTCAATTACTGGAGCTAGAGATGCTTCAAACATATTCTTTCAATGAATTGGCCTTTGCAGCATCATAGGAACAGGCACCAGCAAAGCTGCACCAAACAATGCAGTTGCCCGCTTGTGATTAGGAGCTTCGAGGACATTACTCAACTTCAAAAACCATGAGGCAGCAAAGCCTAAAACAGGGCCTGGGAGTTCCAAGTCCCTCATCCCATCCTTGTAACTCCAGCAAAGTCTGTGCTACTGACCCTTATTTGACATATGGCTAGTACAGTGATAGCTATGGGATCCAGGAACAGAAGAACCACCAGAAGGAATGCTTGTGACAGGGCCAAGTTTAACAGACAAGTTCGTATTTCAGTACAGCTGTAGTGCCCAGGCTAAGTAAAAGCCATAGGAGAGCTGAAAGAGGCAACAGAAGAGAAAGCAAGCATGGAAATACAAGTGAGAATGATAAAAAGACAAAAACAGTTTTGCCAGCAGTATTTCTCTGCTGTTGTGATGGAAACCTTGATATAAATGGGCACAGCACCTAAGCCTTTTATCATGGATGGCCACAGGGAAGATGGGATGGGCTAAGGAAGGAAATGGAGGCCAAAGGTATCCATTAGGTTTCATTCTGCCAGGGCAGTGGGTTTCAACATAGGACAGTATTCAGACATTTCTTGGCGGGTACCAGAAGTCACTGAAGTAGTCAATTTAAAGAA
Organism: Agapornis roseicollis; assembly: GCA_002631895.1. Taxonomy (NCBI): domain Eukaryota; kingdom Metazoa; phylum Chordata; class Aves; order Psittaciformes; family Psittacidae; genus Agapornis; species Agapornis roseicollis. The sequence goes on from NDXB01011983.1 coordinate 51,792, forward strand.
AGCTGGGGGAAGTTTTTAAATAAAATAAAAGATTTTCAGCTAAAATTAAGCCCCAGAAAGTTTCAAACATAGCTTTTCAGTAGCCAGATTTTCTAAGAAAGCAGCCTTTATTAGGATCTGCACAAGTATATGCCAAGCAATTCCCCACTAAAGCCCTTCTTACTCATCATCTGGAGCAGGTAGGAGGGCCTGACTAATTACTATGGCCCATACAGTTGTGAGTAGTTAACTTTCTTTAATCAGTTGAGACCAAAGAACAAAATCAGCTGCTGGGCACAGCAGGGGAAGGCAGACAAGGGTTAGGACTGGTGTTACAAAAAGTAATTGGGTTGGGATTAGGTTTTAGGTCAGCAAAAGCCTGAGCAAACTTTAATGCTAGAATGATCTTAACAAGGGCTTAGCTGAGGCAACTGACACAGGAGTAGCTGTGGCACAGACCTTCTGTAGAGGGTCAATGCCTGGTGTTAATGATTGTTATGGGGGTAGGGAATTGTGCAGCTGCAATCAGTGGCAAAAATTCGGGAGTTAAGTCTTGAGAAGAGCTAGCACATTTCTGCAGTGGTGACAGTAGCGTAACAATCTGCTGCATACCCATCAGCTCATTGTCAATTGGCCTTTTCCCAACTTGCTTGCAGATCAAACCACACCAGACTCCTCTAGCAGTTTATGGCCAGGAAGACCTTTATTGCTTGGATTACCACAGCTTGATCCATAATGGGCATCAAGACTTCAAGGTGCAGCTCATATGCAGTGTTGTTTCTTCTAACACCTGAAGAAATAATACTGTTGAACTGGCTCCCTTACAGTATAAGGACTGTACAATACAGAACTTTGTCTTCTTCCCTACCATATAGAGAATTTAAAGGCCCAAATACACAGAGGCCACTTTGAAAGAGACTTTCTGAATTCCAAAGAGGATGAATTTTTAGCTGTGAAGCAGTCCTGTTTCTGAATCCTCTTTGACTTCGGTTACTCTGTTTCTTATGACCTCTGTATGTGCTTCCTAAATGATTGCCCCATGAGAACCTCAGGTAGGAGCAGGATGCAAATACCCTAAAAATTGCTTCAAAAGCACACTAGTAAATAGCATCCCTAGCATGGGCATTCCATGATCCAAGATGGGGAAGCAGGGACCAGTTAAAACTCATCACAAAGGCCGCAACCCGTGCGGCAGAGAATGAAATGTGCCAGAAACATTCTTTTAAGCAGTAGTTCCATTGAACTGAACTATATTATCTGCAGTACAGAACTGATCTGGCTACAAAGAAATGAGAAATACAGTTACTTAGAAGCTGTGTTGTCTTAGATTTCACCTTAACATATTTCCCGTGTTGTGATGGAGCATCTTAAAATGCATGATAAAGATTCAGCATGTAGGAATGCAAAGCAGATTTGCAAAATGCCACTGTGACTTGTGCTGATAGCAAGCTTAAAGAAGAGATATACCTTCAAAGAACAGTGTAACCTAGCAAGTTTTCTTCTTTCCAATCACTGTGACAATACTGCCTTTTCCAGGGAAGTCTTCAAGAAGGGCAAAACTTTGCAGGAGCAGTTGGAGGCTAAAGCAGATGAATGTCTCTTATATTTTTGTTGAAGCAATCCCTAGTTGGGTATTGCAGTTTGAAAATCTTTCTGTAGTGGTTTCTATCTCTTAGAAACACAAGAATTATTCCTACAAAGGTAGATATACCCATCTGTCAGGCAATGGGCTTGCCCCAAGCAATAAGTCCTGCCTTCTGACAGCTTCCATTCTGCAGTAAGGCTTCCCTGCGATTTGTCCCTGCAACAGTAGTGCAATCTACCCTTCAACACTTTAGGCCCTATATAAACATCCAGATGTGATTCTTTGTGGCTTCCATGTACACCATGGAGCCTTGCTGTGGGCCTAATAAGAAGTGGTAAACAAGAGTCCAGTAAAGGGTAGCACTTGATGATTTTTCATGTCAAAAATCCACCCCAGCTAAGTGTGTATCATGAGACTTTGATCTCAAAGATTTAGCTCCCCTCCCCCTGTGGAGTAAAAGCAGATGCTTGGTAAGCTGTAGCTGTAGTCCTGACAACCCTTTCAAGTGTCTAGACAGTGAGAAGAGGTGATTACATTCTCTTTTAAACTCTACTGCAACAATTCAACGTGCTTAACGTGTTTACCTCAGGATGACCCTATTTACACTGCTTTGTTTCATGGTACTGCAAGCATCTAATACTATTGAAAGATAGAGGATGATAATGTGGTTTGAAATGAAAAAAGATCCCACTTTTATTAACAGTAATAAATCTGACATATGTGCTTGGTCACATATGGTCCTTACATAGACTTTAGCATGATATTAAGGAGATTCAAAGTACACATTTACAGCTAATGTGTCTCATGTAAGAGTTTTGAAAATATTAACACTTCCAGAAAAGCTATTTAATTAATGCTAATTGAAGAACACATTAAATCTCAGAGGTAAGCCCATGAAACATCCGTTTACTTTTTACAACATACTGAGCAGGGGAAGAGAAGTTAAGTTATTGTAGTCATAACTGACGAAGAGCAATCTTAGTGTAATTTTACAAGATAATAGACTTCAGAGATCTGAAAAGAGAAGGAAAGGAGATTCCAGCTTAAGCAGCATCCTCAAACTAGATATAAATTCAAAAGGTTCTTCAAGACAAACCAGCCATGAAAACAAGATATGATAACACGCCAGGTTTGCTGAATGCCAACCAAGTCATTGGAGGAAATATGGAAGAACTTTACAGGTAACGCGTTTCAGGTCTCAGTAACTGTTTTTCCATATTGCAATTGAGAACCTAAACATTTTATTTTAGGTATAATAAAACTTTTGGTCTTCTTGTTAACCTGTTGTGGTGTTTCAAATGAGCACAGGTATTTCTCTGTTTCTCCCTGTGGGAACACAAGCAACTCGTACAGCTGAAAAAACCTTTGGGTAACTGAGAACTTAGAAAAGTTTAGGAATCTCAGAAAATGTATATAGTTAAATGCCAAATTATGTCTGGATATTACCTCCAAAAGCCAGAATTTAAAACAAAGCTCCAAGTAAATCTTAACCACTCTTACCTTTGGCAATGGCAAGCAGTTGACATCTTCAGGAAAACCGTACCATGGTATGCTGTCTTATTCTTGTTACATAGGCAGTTGTCCAGGTCAAAATACCTGCTCCTGCAAAAATTTTGAGGTTACTGTTGCAAAAATGGGGTCTAAAATTTGATTCAGAAGTGTTTTGTGGACTACTTTGTCAGCTTCTATTTCTCCAAACATTATTTTTGAACAGTCTTATTTCATGTGATCAGGAAAAACAATTTCACTGTATTATTTGTATGACACCACTAAGCAAAGTCTTCTTAAATCAGTAGGACTTGTCATTTTTGAGGGACCAGTTGCAGAACTTCTGGATGCATTTTAATGCTTGGTTGCAGTTTGTTGCATCTATTTCATTGACATAATTCTGAAGTTGTCAAGGAGGTTGCCAATATGGTTGTATCACCAATTCAGATTGGATTTCCGAAAAATAAGTGAGTAGTAAAAACATACAACTGATACGTACACACTCAGTAAATTTAAGGATTTTTGAGATTGATCTCTCAGTTTTATGTTTCATCATGAAGTCTGATCTGATTTGCCCACTGCAACTGTCAAAGTTACTCTGCTAACATCAAGAATTAGGTCCTTTTATTTCTAGTGCAGAATCAATATTACGTATAGAAGACAGACCATGCATATGCAGATTGTAAACCAAAAGGTTTTTTAAATAAAAATAGCATCTTAAACTGGCAGTGTTTAAATGCTATTAAAAAAATAATAATGAAAAAGCTAAATTTTATTCAGTTTGGAAGCACTTCGTGAATTTTTAGGGACAGATGACACATGAAAACATTTAAATCTGTTTAACTCATGAAGTCATAACTCACAGTTTCTCCTCAACCCATGCTGTTGAGTTGCCATCAAGTAGTTATTTAATAATAAAGGATGTAAATTATGCCAAAAATAAAATAAAATTCATTTGTGTTCCCATCAGTAGTAAGTTTATACAGCTAATACCTTTGCACAGAGCCTGAGGATTTTATCTTAAATTAATCTCATTAGGTGTTTTGGCAGCCCTAAATTTCCACATTATGGAATGTACCATAAAGAAGAAAAAAAGAAACTTCTCTGCTTTATAATCTGTCATTCATTTCTTAGCACCCTTATTTTGTCTTTGCATCTTCCATTATCTATTTATTTCTTTGCTCATGAAGAATGGTACTTTGGAGAAAGAAAGTTGTAAAATGTAGACTGCAAATAAATCTACATCAAACATGCTTTTAAGACTTACAATCTCTTTATCATTCAAGTGAATTGTTTTTTAGAGGTTTGACAGTAGAGTAGTTCTGTCCAAATATTTTTCAAAGCACATTAACTACTTTTATTATTATTATAATTCTTGAGGTTTGGATATATCTGCAAAAAAAATTGTTTAGAAAAGACAACAGCGGAACAGCATGTTTTTCTAATTCAGTATTTTGTTCAACACTAACTGTTACTCATACCAATTCATATAGCTAACAGTTTCAGTGACTGTTTCTTTCAGTCATGGAAGCATAAATATGAAGTTTTATATTCCTCATTTAGCTACATTCTTTGTAAGGTCAGTTAAATTGGTCTGAATAAGAATTAAGTGTGCAGGACCACAGAGAGAGAAGTTCTTAGCTAGCATCAGGCACATGGCACTGCAGTTTCAACACTGCTAAGGTAATTTAGCCAAGTTAGACCAATGAGCAAGTGTGTATACAATAATAGCAAGTTACAGTATAAAAGGATATGCAGCCAATCATTTTGTCTGTGCAAGTTCATTACAACAATTGTGGAATATTTTTACTTTCTTCTATGGATGAACAAGGCCTTAAAGACAGGTTCTTCTCTTGGTTATATGGAAATACAGTACTGCATGCCTATAGCCTTTTGTCTTTTTTTTCTTTTCATGTTCTCATCAGTACATTTTCTCCATACCAGTAACTATAGTCCAAGTTTGTGAAGTGATTATTCCTATCTGGTATGATTTTCCAGTTATTGACCCTCTTGGATTGAGTTCATCTGGACATTTAAGTCAGACTCATATTTTCAGGAGTCACATGAGAAAAGGTAGGAAAATTAAAGGTAGTTTGTAGAAATGACACATGGAAGCATGGATGTGATGTTTTTAAGTCTCTTTTCTGCTTTTTGACGGTTGTGGTTTGGGGACAGATACTAATTTTCAAAGAGGAAGCTCTTCTAACGTGTTGCCTTTTTTTCTTTTCTCATCCACTAAACTGCATTTTAAAGACAATAAATCTGCTTTTATCTTCCAAGTTACAACAAAATAATTAAAAATTGACATTTTACTTTCTAAAATGGCAGCTATTTCCAAGCTTCAAGGTTAGATTTTTAAAAGTTTTAGTATATATATAGTCCTATTGTCCACTTCCCTACATAAATTTCCTTACTTTCTACCTGCAACTCTAGAAAACATATTTTCCAAATGCAAACATTCACAGTTTTTCCGAGTTCCTGCAAAATATGATGCAATTGTAATCAAAAGACAGCAAAGCTCATACATGGGAAGGTAAGGGTAAATATGTACCCTAACATTAGTGGAAAGAGATATAGTTACAAGTGGTCTCATTAGCCTGGTAGGAGAGGAAACAGATCCAGAAGTCACAGCACAAGCTTGTCATTCAGAGGAACTGTGCTCAGTTCCTGCATTATCGCTGTCTTTGTGAGCCACCAGGAAAGCAGATCACCTCTGCTAAATTAAAAAGATATCTTGTCCTTACCTTACACAAGTGTTAGGTCTACACAGGGAAAAGGCTATGAGGTCTGATGCTGCGTTTAAGGACAGCCATGCAATAGATGGTGCTGTTCCCACACCTCAGAACCTGGGTGACCTGTGGGCTGTCAAGCTGCAGGTCATGTGCTGAGGATGTTTTACTATTTTTTTCCTATGATGTTCACACAAAGAGCAGGATTATTAAAACATTTCCCCCACCTTCCTCAAGTAGCATTCAACTTCCCTGCTTTATTTGTTTCCATAACATTGTATCTCCCTAGAGTAGTTTTCTTCTACTAAATCAGGTCATTATTCATCTGACTCTCTACACATTGCCCTCTCTCCCTAAAGCAAGTAGAAGCAGATCATTCATTCCATTCAAGCATGGAAAAAACATTTTCGAAATGCTAGTCCTAACTGCTGTGCCTTGGAATCAGCTTAATAATTTGAATCAAATCCTTTGTTCAGAAGACAAAAGAACCAACAAAGAGGATAATGGATTTTCCACTGTTGTATCTTATCAGGAAGTTATCTAAATGCTGCTTTGATGAGTGAGAATCAGTGGTGTGACCAATAAAGCATCATTATATTGCTAAAACATGTAAAAAACCAAAGGTGCCAGGATCATAAGGGATACTGTTACAGAGCATCCAAGCTGGACACCAACAATGCAGAAATTTCTGATATCTCACCCATTACATAGATCTCCCATTGATATGAAAAAAAAAAAGAAAGAGATTTTTCTAGTGGGAGTGAGGTATTAGAAGTTTTTACACAGGACAACTTCCTGTTGAGGACAGAGTTAGATATTTTTAGCATGGTATAAGAGGTTAATTAGGTGAACATAGACATACAATATTTAGACAGAAACTTTATTACATAGCTGTCTTGTGGTAAATCTGTGTATATTTGTCAAAAGAGTTAGCTATAACCCTTGCAACGGAGATAACACACGGTAAAATACTGTCCTCAGCTCTGCTTATAGGTGCCTCTGGCCAACCACTTCCTGGACAGTTACAGCAGAAATCTCAGTTTGTCTTTAATGCTACTCTCCATTCCACTTGCAATACTTTATGTAGCTCTTAAAGACTTCTCTGTACTAAGAAAACTTAATGTTTCCAGTAATTTGTCAGACAAAGTGCTTGCCAAATGCTTAGCAAGAATTTTGGCATCATCTTTGTATTCCTCCTCCTGATTGAAGAAGCTTTGACGTATAATACAGAATTGCCCCAGAGGACAAAAGAACGTTTGCTGGTGTGTCCTATTTGCTCTATGCTCTGAGTGTTTGCTCTTTCATCTGAGATATCCACATCTCTCACACCTCTCTCAAAATCTTCGCAGTATCAAGAGAAATAAGTGGATATTTATGAGAAGTGGCTTGTGGATTTTGAGTTCCTGCTTATGGTAAATAGGTTTTGCCCTAAAATCAGTCATTGTTCTTAAAGGCTACTATAGTGGCTACTTACCAACAAGAAATGTAAGCTAATGCACAAAAACTCCAGGAAATATTCATGGGCAAGAGGGTCAACAGAAGTTAAGCACTGACCCTGAAATAATAGTATATTACGGTTTTCAACTCAAATATACCAAGCACAAAGAAACAAATTGATTTTTTTAAAGCTTGAAAATTAAACCAACCATAGTAAGTGTTTTATTACACATCAGCAAGAAAATGTAGACCCTGCCATAAAAGCTGTTCAAGTAAAAACAAATGTCATCACAGGCACAGAAGGCAAGAGTCTGCTCTTCTTAATTCAGGTGATGCCTCCCTAGGGCTGATGCCTCCCTAATGGCTTCACTGCTTCAACTGACAGCAGAATTTGGCCTAGCCTTGGGGACCAGTACAGTGTGACAGTAGAGAATTGCCTGTCTTTTGGACAAGAGAGAGTTGAGGAAAGAGTTCTGAAGTGAAATAGAAGAAAAGATGAATATTTTCTTCTTAAAAAAAAAAAAAAAAATAAAAGGTAAAAGCCCTATTTCAACCTAATTACACTTTAACCTTAGGATAGGGTGCCAAAAGCCAATATTCATGTCTAAGGCATACCCCATAGCATCCGCACAGCAGCCCTTCACTACCCATACAGACAGCATATAACACCTACCTCAGAGTAACATAAAACCGAGGAAGGATTAATACTGCATTATTAGTCCTTTAAACTCAGAGCCACCATTTCCCCTTTTACAGGGGAAATGCGTAAACTTGCTGATCCCTCCTGCCATAAGCAAATCCCCTCTTCCCAGCAAGCTGTTCCAACCACTCCAGAAGCACCTGCAGTATCATCATCAGTTACCTATGCAGAAGCTGATTTACAAGCTTTTATAGCAGCTGCCCCTAATTAGCTACTTGGTGGAGGGGTAAGGGGGGAGGGAAAGGAAGGGAAGGGAAGGGAAGGGAAGGGAAGGGAAGGGAAGGGAAGGGAAGGGAAGGGAAGGGAAGGGAAGAGAAGAGGAGTTTCAGCTAGTTTAACTGAGGGAAGAAGTTCCTAATTGTCAGATAGAAGCAGGTTGAAAAGTCATATCATCTCAATTATATTCTGCATAAAGGCCTTCCTGTGGCTGAAACTGCTAAGATAGCAGGAACAGTGACATCATGTGACTGACCTGCATTGGTACTGTCAGATGTAATCATCTTCCTACACTTGCAGCTCACAAAGAAATGTGTTTGACTTTCAGGGAGAAAGGTGTGGTAAAGGTATTTGATGAAGAAAACCTCAACTATCAGTTTTGAGTTTTTTAATCATTGCTCAGAAGTATCAATGCTAAATGAACTCATTCTACTTTTTGATTGATTGCTGTGGTTATGAAAACAAAACAAGTTCCTCACATCTTGTCTCTGAACTGATCATGTACGAAAAAAGCTGTCAGTAAAGTAATTGCATTTTTAAATGTATAAAGCATGTGCAAATTTGTGTTTATCTGTGTGAGTTCTTGTGTGTATTCTATGTTTAGACACAAAACGAGAAGAAAATATCCATCAGACAAATTATCTGTATTCTGGGCATATGAAGATATATTTAGGTTTTAATAAGGACCTAAAATGCATTTTTCAGGTGGAATTATATAATAAAATACCTGTGCTGAACATTGTTCTTTACGCTGTAACATGCAATTAGGTTCTAATCCCATCATTCACCTTTATTAAATAACGTACAGCACAAGAATAAAAAATAATCAAAAGTCTGGTGGTCAGGACTGAAGGTGAATAAAGGTGTGTATTAGAGACTGTAATAAGATCTTCTATTAGAAATGTTGCTAGCATGATATCTCAAATGACATTTAAAAATATATATATCCAGATGCCAAATATAGCCTTGTCTGCCCTGACTATAGATAGATCTTTAATCTTAGCAGACACCAATAAGCACTCCAAGATTTGGTGGATTTTATACAACAGGTTGAATTAAACATGCATAGTAAGACACTGCATATCCAGTCTGCTAACAGAAAAGGCATAACCAAGTGTGGTCTGTATTCTCATTTCCAGATGGCAGCATCCTTGCACATGCTATTTGTTATTTATTCTTGCAAAAAAGACATTTTCACCTTTAAGTTTCAAAACTTTGGGGTGAAAAAAAATCCTTTGTAATTTATTACTATAAGATAAATCTTTTTTCAGCTATACCTGTTGATGCCAGCTGAGGACAGCAGTTTTATAAACTATGAGAACCAAGGTGAAGTGATCTCTTACTGGTTTGTGGTCCTCAGCAGATGCTGGGCTTCAAGGAGCCAGAGCAAAGTGCTGTGGTCACTGCTTCACTGTGTAGCAAGTACAACTCCTAGCTCATGGTCAGTTCCATCAGGACCCAAGACATACTGAAAATGCTAGAAAAAGCTTGTCAATCACTAGCCCAGACCATGTCAACTCCTTACCCACAGTGTTCTTCTGCAAACTGCTGCTTTAACTGCTCAGACCTTTTTGCTTAAGGCAGTTAAGAAGTAAATCACAGCAATGAAATTTAAGGATGTATTCCAGTAAAGCTTAAGCAAGTACTTTCAGCAGATGCTTTAAAGTTAATCATGTGCTTAAAAACTTCATTGAAATTTCTTTCCCCTTGAACAAAACTAGTCTGAATGGGGTCATTTACTGTAGTTACATCTCTCACTTCATAACTAAAACTTAACTTCTGCTTCCCACCATTTTATGGATATTAAAGGGAAGCACTCCAAATTTTAGGGGATTTAGACTGGCCAATATTTATCTATTATTACTTAGTAAAAGCTATTTTCATAGAAGAACAGTTCAGAATTTTGATTTTAATATACCTGAGAAGGTATATTAACATTTTGGCACTCTCATTACATACCACCTTTTAATACAAAAAAAGTCCCACCTAAGAATGGGATCCATATGATCATATACATTGTGTAATCACTAGTATATGATGTATTTTTTACACAGAGTTTTTGACAACATAAACTATGGCTGAGCATGTCTTAAACCGTTTGTATAATCTTGATTTTAATGTGACTGGTCTGGAATTACTGATGCATTTAAAATGAAGCACACATTTATACTTTGTTGGAATGTGATCAAAGGAAGGCTTGTTAAGAGAATTAATTGGCATCTTTTTGTTATCTTCAGAACTAGTATACCTATTCTTTTTTGATCAATCACAAATATGTTGTGCAAAAACACACAACAGACTTGGTCATTGAATGTCTAATTACATGTTGCACATAACTTCAAGACCTATTTCTATTGTTTATTTGAGGGCTGCTGTTAATGTTTAACAGCAACAATATGCAGGATTACTTTCTATCGAGAAATGATATTGAAAATGTTGTCATAACAAAAAAAATTACCTGAAAATAAAATTAATTAAATGTTAGCCAAACTGATTTTTTTTTTAATTATCTGCACCTTAAAATTAAACACACATCAAATATAATGTAGAATGTTGTATAAAACATTTGCACATAATACCTAAAATGTATAAATACAAACAAGGACAAAAGATAATAATATATTATTTGTGTATGAAAATAAAAACAAGCTCCTTTACAATTTTAATTCTGAGCACATTGCTGAAGGAATTAATTTCACATGGAGCTGTTAAATATATTCAGATAGAATATATCCTATGAAACATCACTGCCTATATTTTTTTCTGGACAAGGTATCTTTGGCAGTAGTGATTTTATCTTATTTTCTTTTTTTTTTTTTAATTTTGAAATTTAATTATGATTGTTAAGGTTAAAAGTTTCCAGTGTGCAATACACCATCCTCCAACATAGCTCAGATAAAATATTTGGGGCATTTCCTTTGGGCAGTTTGCCATTGTTCTGTTGGATTGGAAGTTACAGTAATTTGACTGGCATGTCTATTAATCTGTTTTATTCCCTTAGGTATCAAAAGCAACTATTGTTGTGTCTGTACTGCAGCTGGAGTGGTTTTGCAATTGAAAACTTGCACGTTTGCTTTCTACTTACACAATAATCTATCTTGATTCAGAGTTCTGTTGACTGCTGCATAAACTAGCAAGTGCTATCACCAAAAAAAGTACAGCTTTAAGAAAATAGTAATACTTCTTTGTTAAATAGAAGTGTGTGTGATTTACATTGCTGACAGTATACGAAATGTGTTGTGTGGATGTCAGAGAATGACAGAATATCTTCTGATAGACAGGATCCTCCTGTAAGTTTCTTTTTGCATCCCATATAATGTATTTACCATTTGTCCCCATTCCCATCTCTGCAAATTGTATCTCTCCAAACAGCAACCAAGCAACCAAGCAATCTATTTTGTTGACTACATCTCTACAAGTCACTTGAGGCTCTCTTATGTCAACCCCATATGAGATGTCCCCAAAAAAGAGTGAACTGGGACATTTCTGGTATTCAGAATGAGTAAACCACACAATGCAGAGATGCTTGTCATTTTCATCCATGTAAAATAAGGCCTTTCTAGTCAGAAAAGATGAATCTGCTAAGAACAATACTGTTTCAGACAAGATGTATCTTTTCTTTCTGAATCAAAATTTACAGAGAGTTTGAATGACCCGGTTAAAAAACAACCAAAAAACCAAAACCCCTACATCTTTTGTGGTTCTAAAGAAGGTACCACTTTCATATGTCATATTTGTAATTCTTACCTTTTATAAAAACCATTCAGAATTGAAAATTCTTCATTCTGTTATCTTCTTACCATCAGACAAACAAAAGGCCTATAGTCAGGTACCTGAGCACCAAGCTTGCATCCAGCTTTGGGGAACAACTATGTAAAAAGTCACCAGTGGCAGTGCTTCTTAGTCTGCCACATTTCCAGAACTTCCAGAGCTCCTTATTTTGCACCATTCTCCGTATTTTTTGCTTTCCATGTGTTTTACCAGATGTCATGCTGCTGGTGGTATGAAGGGTCTTTCAATGGGACTCAAAGTCTTCAAACATCATTGAGGTGATGTTGAAGCCTAAGATTTTCTTTGAGTAGAAAACCAAAAATATACCTCATTGTGTTAACTAAGCATGGATGGTTTATAGGCAAATGTTCCCAGTTTCTGGGGCAGAGCAAAATGCTAAGGTAACCAGCAGAAATTAAAGTGATAGGTGAGCTCCAGAACCATGTCACCTGGTAGTGAAAATTAGTGTGTTGCTCATATTACAAATTCAAATTGAAACAACAAAAACTTCACAGCAAATCTTTTTCTTATTGATATACTGTTACTTTGTGATGTGTCAGATGCAAGAGCTTTATTTGTAACGACCTCTCCCTCTCTGAGGGATGTATGCATTCAAACATCAGCATTGACTGCACCCAGTGTTACAAGGTAGCATGAGGTAAAAGAGAAGAATGAAAATGGTTCAAATGTCTGCGATGCCATGTTTTAGGTACAGTTTCTACAATATGGCTTTGAACTGTCTGAAAACTATTTGATCTAATGCTGCAAGTTTCTTCTGTGAGAAATGATGATGGAACAAGGATAAAGAAAAACAGAAATGATTACTTAGAACATTGAAATCAAGGTGCCTGAAGTTAGGACTTTCAGTCCAAATTTTGGCAGTTAAATACAAATTTTCTAAGGTGTCTAAAATTTCTTGAAGTCACAGAACTGCAGTCCCATTGCCTTCAGTAAGATTTATAGGCAATTGAAACTCTTGAAAACCAGGTGGCATTCTTCATGATATCAATGTAGTAGTGCCTGAGGATCAAGAAAACCTTGGAGAAATTGCAATCTAATGTAAGAATTAGAGACTATACAGAGGATAAGGATAACTTAACCAGTATGATTGAAATGAATGACACATTTGTTAAAAAATCCATTTCTTCTTCATGCAGGAGAGAGAATAAACAAAGGGTTGAATGATCAGTGAAGAAGGCTAGGAAAGAAGAGCATATAAAGGCAGATATAAAGATTGAAAGGCTGAATAAAATAGAAAGACTGAAAACTTAAATAAACAGCCCACTAGTACAGGAAAACAAAAGTCCAGCTAAAAGCACAGACATTTCTGTGAAGGTGCAGAGGTCCAGAGATGTACATGTGTTGCTTGCATTTCCTCATGACAGCTAGCATATATATATATATGTATGTATAGATATAGGTTTAATTAATTTTTATCAGGTTAAAGGATATAATGCAAGCTTAATTTAAAATAACACGTGTACAACTTGATTAATTGGTAACATGATAAAAGAAATCAAAGCTATCTGTGTAACCTCTTAAATAAGAGATTTTATATTTTCTCATGTAAGACTCTATATAAATAATGTTTGCAAAGTCCTCAGCACAGGGAAGTCATGGACCTGTAGGAGTGGGTACCCAGGAGGGCCAAACAAATGATCAGGGAGCTGGAACACCTCTCCTATTTAGAAAGGCTGAAAGAGTTGAGATTTTTCAGCCTGCAGAAGATAAGGCTCTGAGGAGATCTTACTTTCAGTCCTTAAAGAGAGCATATTAGAAAGATTAGAACAAACTTTTTAGTAGTGAACTTTTTAGGGCCTGTAGCAATAGGACAAAAGATAATGGTTTTAAATTAAAAGATGGTAAATCTAGATTAGCTATAAAGAATAATTTTTTTACAATAACAGCAATGAAACGCTGGCATAGGTTGCCCAGAGAGATGGTAGATGCCCCATCCCTGGGGACATTCAAGGTCAGGTTGGATGGGGCTGTGGGTGACCCTGATCTAATTAAAGATGTCCTTGTTCATTGCAGGGGGTTTGGACTAGATGAGCTTTAAAGGTCTCTATCAACCTAAACTATTCTATGATTCTATAATTCTCTTTTAATTTTGAGATAAAAAGTTATATATCAGTCTGAGATCTGTGTATGGTATGTACTGGGTACCATTTATGTTTCAATTTCATTTCCAAGGAGACTGTAGGTGAGTGAGTGAGACTTGAGGTGGTGAGTGCATTTAGTTTATGTTTATAGGAGGATGACAAGCTAAAATATGAGGAGTGAGCCCACATGTCCATACTTCTGGGAGACATTTTATGTAGCGACGTTCTACTGGAGATTTTTTCAAGAATTCCCACTGCTTTTTGCAAAACACAATTTTTGGTCTGAATTGTGTTGCCTTTTTTTTTTTTTTTTTTTTTCTCTTCCAGTTAAATGCCTTAAGAATTATCTTAGATAATTTGCAGTGAACTTAAAGAAGCAGCATATTAATTTATACTTTGATTTTTACCCATAAATAGGAAATGGGTCACAAACAGGATACAAATGTGAAAATAAAAGACTTGATCCTTTGATACTTAGTATGTTGAATATTTACGGAGATTAATTCTCTCCCTTACCTCTCATGATTCTACCTCATGCATATTCCAAGGTGGTTTTGTCAAAATTGAACTGAATAGGGTTTCCCATGTATCTACTTTTTGGTAAAAAAATTAAAGTGATTCACAAGGCATACAAACAGGAGAATGAGAGTAAATCTAAATATATCAATGCTGCCTTTCAGAACTGTCACCTGTGAGAAACATCTGCAAGAGAAGGTTCACAAAGCTAGTAAAATAGGCAGATTCTAAAGTGGTTTAAGGCATCAGTTGAGGTATTGCTAAAATGCAGTAGCAACACTCCTATAAAAGTTAACTTTCCAACATGAGCATCCTTTGGCCACTGGTTTTTCTGAAAGGTGTCCAGTGTATTTCTGTTTCCTTTTGATTTGCTTTGTGTCAGTAGCAACTCTGCATATAAGATCAGGGCAGTGCCCAACAGAGGGTCCTACTTACCTCCTTGAGTTAATATATGACATGGTTAATTGTGTCATTACAAGGAATACTCACTTTTTTTACAAAAAGAAGCAAATTGTTATTAATTCCCTGGCAACACTTTACAGGAATCCCACTGAATACTTTTACTGCTAAGATAGCTGTCATACACAGTTGTATTGGAGGCCAATTATAATGCAGTGCTTATTAATGTCCACTTCTGGCTAACATGTTCATGTGAATATCAAATAGATTACTGATATTAATTCTCTTGACATAGCATGTTTCTAACATAAATATATGTTAGTGCTCAGCAAATCGTATTCTAAGCCTTAGATATCAAAAATGAAATAATGTTGACTAAAGCTTTACAAATTCACATACCCTATGCAACATAAAATACTTGTTACAGACAATGACCAGCATTAAGTGGTTGGAAATACTAAAAATGAGAGACTTGAAGTAGTAGGATTCAAAATTAAAGACTAAAATGAGGAAGAAAATGAAAACAGCTTTCTTTTGGAAAGAAAAAAAAAAAGAAAGGTTTGCTTACAGTTATTTTTAAATTATTTAGTTTAGCATCCCAAACTTTCAAAACATGCACAAATATTAAAGCACTAGATTATCACTTTTTTTATGTTCTCCATAGNAGCTTTTCTTTTGGAAAGAAAAAAAAAAGAAAGGTTTGCTTACAGTTATTTTTAAATTATTTAGTTTAGCATCCCAAACTTTCAAAACATGCACAAATATTAAAGCACTAGATTATCACTTTTTTTATGTTCTCCATAGCTATATGCTAATCATTGTGCTGAGTGTGGACTGACTTTTTCCTTCTGTTATGATCCCGAAGTCTTTGTTCTGGAAGTGATCACACAATTACACAGATTTAAAAATTCCTATGACTAATTTGTGCTCATTTCTCCCTGTTAAACCCATTTAACCCAGTTGAACATGCCTTGTGTGCTTGCCTCAGAGACACGCATTTTCATTAGAAAAGTAGAATACCCACCCTCCCCTGTAGCTGATAACTCTTCTGGCTTTATCTGTTACCTAAATATTTCCCTGAACTTGACTATGGTATAATAATTTGACTTTGTTCAGAAATAAAAGGACGAATTAACTAATTTAATGAATAAATGGTCAAAAGGAGACCATTTCAGTTCAAACCAGCTATACTTCATCCTATCATCACTCCCTGATAAATAGTCCCTCACCATTGTTCCTGTAGGCCCTTTTTTAGGTACTGAAAAGCTGCTATAAAGTCTCCTCTGAGCCTTCTCTTCTCCAGCCTGAACAAGCCTAGCTCTCTCAGCCTGTCTTGATAGGAGAGGTGCTCGAGTACTCTAGTTATCTTCATGGTCTTCTGGATATGTTCCAACTGGTCCATGTCATTCTTGCGTTTCTGGCCCCAGAGCTGAATGCAGAACTCCAAGTGGGGTCTCATGAGAGCAAAGCAGAGGGGAAGAATCATCTCCCTTGCCCTGCTGGTCATTCTCCTTTTGATGGAAACCAGGTGGCATGGTTTAGTGTGAGGTGTCCCTGCTTATGGCAGGGGGGATGGAACTAGGTGATCTTAAGATCCTTTCCAACCCTAACTATTCTGCGATTCTATGGTATTTCTATGGTTCTATGGTTGGCTTTCTGGGCTGCAAGCCTGCACTGCTGGTTCATGTTGAGCTTCTCATCAACCAGCATCCCCAAGTCTTTCTCCTCAGAGCTGCTTTCAATCCATTCTCTGTATTTGTCCTTGGGATTGCCCTGACACAGGTGTAGCACCTTGCCCTTGGCCTTGCTGAACCTCCTGAGTTTTGCACAGGCCACCTCTCAAGCCTGTCAAGCTCCCTCTGGATGACAATCCTTCCCTCCAGCATATTGACTTCACCAAACAGCTTGGTGTTGTTGGAAAACTTGCTGAGGGTGCAGCCAATCCTACTGTCCATGCCGCCAAAATATGTTAAACAGCACCAGTCCCAATACTGACCCCCAAGGAACATCACTCATTTGGCCATTGAGCCAAACTTCAAAATTAGATCAGTTTAATTGTCTTCATTCTGATCACTTTGTTGCTGGTAAACCAGGGCAACGATGAGAGAAAATCACCAACAGCAAGCGCCTGGACTACATCCATAGGGATCTCAATTGTAAAGGGAAGCACACGCTGGATATATGGAGAAAGTAGGCAGCAGCACAAAGTACTGGTACTGCTGCAACACTGCAACCAACAAGCCCAAGGGGAAACTCTGAGCAAGGCCTGAGCCTTTCAGTTTTGTCAAAAAGGAGGGACACAACTACATGTTGTACCTAAATTTTTTTAAACAGAATACCCTCTCCCTTTTCCCATGTCTTCTCAAATTGCAGAGTTGTGGCTAGTAGCAGATGTCAAGGCACGTACTGGAGTAAACTGCAAGCAAGATGACCCTTTCTAACATAAGAATCTGGCTATCTGTGTGTAAAATGTTGGTATGTACCATAATTATGTCTTGTTTGAAATGCAGATTAGCCAAAAGCTTGATTATGTTTTTTATGATTGTGAGATTTTGGGACTGAAACGCTGAAAAAGCCATATTGACCATACTGCAGGTGGTATTAGGTTCTGTTAAAAGTTTTGTCTTGTAATTTATTTCTGCTGTTAACGTGGATCATTAATGTACAAACATGTTAACACTAGGCTAAGCAGAGTATTCATCAACTGCATACAGTATCCATCTTCTAATTTATTCCCATAAAATTTGCCACTTGGAAACAATTTATTTTTCCTACTTAGAATTTTTAACAATAACACATAAGATTATGGTGGGTATTTAATCAAGGGCTATTATTAATTAGGAGCAGCAAGAAGCCTATATTCTTTATATCTTTACATTAAAGTTTTGGCAAGAATGACTGAAAATATGAATTCTACTGCTTTGGTTCAAATTACTGAAAAGTTTCAGAAAATTAAGTAAAAAGTATAACTTTTGTCTTAAACTTGTAAGTCTGGGGCTGTTGTTAGTCAGGTGTTAGGCAAGAGGCAATAACCGTACAGTGGATATAAGTAAATATTTTGCTCTTGGTGAAATAAGAATAGTAAAATACGATCAAAGTTCAGGAAGATGGGGAGTCTCAATTTTAATGCTTTCTTTAAAAATATTCTATTAATTAGAAAGATGGAAAGTTATTTTGGTGGAAGCCTACCTTGTCTCAGAGATAATCCAGAAGAATCACAGTACCCTCAGGAAACAGGTAATAATAAGAAATATGATATTCTCTGAGTTCTTTTACAATAATTCTTTATAATTATATGCTTCTATTTATGAAATTAAAGTGAGTACCTTTAATAGTAAAATAAATATATTTTCTTTCATAAGGAAGAATGTGATAAAATTCTACAATTATTAATTTAATCCTTTTCAT
Source organism: Agapornis roseicollis (assembly GCA_002631895.1). NCBI lineage: Eukaryota > Metazoa > Chordata > Aves > Psittaciformes > Psittacidae > Agapornis > Agapornis roseicollis. Next base: position 70,122 of record NDXB01011983.1, read on the forward strand.
TATTGTAAATTTTTAGAGATAAATATTGTGTAACAGAACGGTTGGAGACTGAAGAACCATAGCATAACCAGCATTTTAGAGTTTAATGAAATTCTGAAAGCAGCGCTAGCCTATTGCAGAATAAATGAGAATTTGACTACATGGGCTTGACCTTGTAGGAACATTTAATGTCTGTTTATAATGTGGAGATCAATCATCTCACACAGATTTATCAAAATACCAGAGTTCAAAAGCTGGGGGCACTTGGCACTTTGCCAGATCAAAAGTATTCTCTGTCTCAATGAGTACAAGTATAATGAGCAAGTTCTATGTTTCTGTTTTACTAATCTTGTTTCAGAAAGAAATCAGCATGTGTGATCCTCTTGTCCCAGTTCCTTTTTTAAAACCTCCACGGAATAACATTTTGTAACTTCCAACTAAACTCAGCACTAAGGCAGGTGTGTGTATGAAAGACATGAAGCTCCAAGCATCTTCATTAAAGTAGCAGTGGGGCAGAACACAGCTGTACAAATCCAGAGCATGGAGGAGAAGAATCTGCAGTGTGAGTTTGTTACCTGTGCCACCAACTGGCCAACCAGCCAAACACAGAGCAGCTGATCAGCACATCATATCTCTGTGTAAGACAGTGATTAATGCTTCTTTTTCAGTTTGTAGTTAGGACACATCAGGGGGACAGGCTCAAGAGACAAAGATATGAAGCTTGAAGAAGGACTGAGGATACTACAGTGAATTACAGAAGAGAGGGGAAAGAGAAGTAGTAGGTTTTACACTGCAGCAGAGAGGTACTTATCAGCATATTGCTGTAGAGGTATAGACAGAATCGTGGACAAACATCCAAGGGAGTCAAGCATTGTTAGTTCTGCTGCCCGTGAAATAATATGCCTGTCAGATAAGGAAACCTAAATAAAAAAATAGTTCTGTGGCTTTGGTAGAGATCTACGGACTACTGATATGCTATTAAGAAAGAGTGAAAGAAAACCCAAACTAGACTCCAAACAAGCAGTCACCTGCATGATGGAAACTTGAGTGTGTTTTTCAGTCTGGAGTCTCAAAAGTCTAATTTCAGCATTCCTTGAAGGTACTGCCTACTATCCAGATGTCTGGTGTTATGAAATTTGTAGGAGTTTAGTAACTTTGCAACTTGCCAATGGATTTAAAATTAAGCATGCTGTAGAAATACAGTAAGGGAGGAAAACACAAGCACAGCAGAAGCACTTAGGACTTCAAGCTAAAAATGACCACCATAAAATTCATGTGGGCATTATGGAAGATGACATATTGTCAGGTTATTTAAAGTGTAAACACAAGCTATTCCTGGTATCACAGAGGATGACACCCTAAATTAGGAGGAAATCCAGAACCACCACCCCCAAAATCTTTCTTATTTAGGCATGCAAAAGGGACAACAGGAATTTCAGCTCTGTGGGAGGCCAAGCTATTTGACAAAAATACAGTTTCCCAAACATGCTAATTGCCACCCTCTGTCAACCACTAAGCTAATCAATAGTGCTTTGGTAAGCACTGTAGAGCTGACCAGAAGGGAATTTGGTCAGATATGGCCATCAAGGTTAATAATAAACATATATTTTAAAACTAAGTATACATACCAGTATGTCACATTGATGAATTACATACTGAGTTGATACGCAAATGCATGATTCATGACCATCTTTGATTTAGCTCAGCATGTTTCTAATTAAGCAAAGACTTTTCTTTTGCTTCTGCCCCTTGAAACACTAAAATGGTCATTTAAAATCTGTTTCCAGTGCAAAACTACAGAAATATTTAAGTCATACCTTCTCAAATAATAGACATACAGTTATGATTCCCAAACCTCAAGAATCTGGATTTGATTAAACATTTTATTAACATACTGGAATTTGAACTGTATGAATGTAAAATGAATTCATAGTTATAGTTACCGATCTCTTTCTGCATCAACAGAAATGACAGAAGACTACATATATATATGTTTTACATATGTATGGATTCCATTTTTAATATAGCTACTTTCTGAACATAATTATTTTAATAAAAGAGTTATTCTGTGAAGATATATTAATTCATATTGCAAACACTATAACATCATGGCATTTCAGATTTTAGAACAAATCTTCAGGCAAAGAGTTACAAGCAATATTGATCACGTTTTATGTCTGTTTTCACAGAACTGCACAATTTCTCCACGTCTTCTGATTCTTCACCATAGAGAGGATTTGGAAAAGAATTAGCATTCACATCTCCATTAAATGGATACTAAAAAGAAAAATATAGAATGAAATTTAAAAATGAAGTCATTCAATTAATTTGTTAGAATGGTTATATGAATGGCTGTAGATTCATTACAGAAATAACATATGATGCTAAGTTCAAAGAAAGCTATAAAATCTCTAAACCTTTAGGCCAGATTTTCAGCTGATAAATATTAGCATGGCTCCACTGAATCCTTTACCTTCCACATATGCCTGATCAAGTAATTTAAACCTTCTTCTACATTTGTTCCCACTTGTCTCCAAAGCTCTTTCTCTATTGCATTTACAGTAGCATTTGGAGAGAATCTGTGCACAATGGTGTAATTGCAGTGGGTTACTTATTATGGTACATGGTATTGGAAATTTAAATGACCAGTTCTAATTTTCTTGAATGATGAATGTATAAGAAAAGGGATACAATGAACTCTTCATGTAAGAACTTCTGTAGTATGAAACATTCTTCAGCATCTGCCTTACTGGAAGGTGTTGAACTACTGTATATTGTAGCAAGTAGCTGCAGTAAGCAACATTAATGAAATTACTTTTATGAAATCCTTGTGAGCCAATCCAACCTTGGTCAACTTTCTCAGATTTCCAGAGGTACTAACATTATGAGTGGCAATATACCATTGACTTTAAGTGCCTTTTTACCTTTTCCTCTGCAAATGTATTTCATTTAATAGTCCAACACATGTCCTGCTTTAGAAGATAAATGGGTTATTACATACCTCATGCCATGGAGAAACACTAATATGAACAGCGGGTGAGGTGGCATACCCAGGAGACTTTAAAAAGAAAAAAAACTGCTTTAGAATATTTTTAGTGAGCTGCAAATAACATTATGAAAATATCCTTCCATGTGGCTGTCTGAGTAACATACTCTGGATTCAAAACTATGAGGCAATATTACAGGCAAGTGTGTGGCAGTGCGTGGTTTCAGTATTCAGAAAGGTCTGGGAAGAATTGCTTTTTCTTTTAAAAACTGATAGATGACCACAGGTGAGTAACTTGTGAATACTCAGCTGGAGAGCTGTTGTTTGTGTTTTACCATTTCTTTTGACTGGTGATTCACCATTCAGATTTAAAGCCAATCAGACTCAGTGAAAAATCCGTAAATCTTGTTTTTCCTTTTAAAGGAAGAATTAGTGAAAACACTATTTTCGCAATTTTAATGGAAATAGAGGAAAATCTGGTATACCACTGGACTTCAATCACAATGCCTGGGGCTGTCTTCTGTGAAAATGTCTCTTCTGACATTGTGTTTCTGTTTTTCAGGTTGCTTTTAAATGAAGCCTGTCAGGAATCTATTTCAATTAAAATAAAAATGTCCTGATAAATTAGACATGATTGTGATGGGAATGTTTCCAACTTGGAACTCTCACAGACCCTAACCCGTAAGTAAATCAATTTGATCTAATGTCTCTAAAATCAGGTGTAAGGAACTTTTTATAGAAAGTAAATGGTATGTCATAGTTAATCCTATTCAAGGCTGCAGTGGAATCTTATCTTACTGACTGTGGAAAGGACAAGGAAGTCTTATTTTCTGTTTTAAAGGAAGCCTAGTCCTTTCAGTGTTAATAAGGGTGGTATCAAAATAGGGCAGGAAGGATGCTTCAAATATTTTTACTTTTTTTTTTCTTTTCTGCTTTTAATTCCAAGGTGATTTGTCTGTGTTATTTTCAATGATAAATCAAATAACAGAGATAGCTGCAATGGCACTAGGGAAACGTGTGACCAAGCGTTTCTTTAGTGTCAAGGTGAATTTTACAGTGATTGTCCTGGGTTCAGCAGTTGCAGTCAGTTTTCTTCTCTTTAGTAGCTGTGTTTTGACTTAACC
>NDXB01011984.1:2339-22521 GCA_002631895.1 Agapornis roseicollis
TTTCTTTTTTTTTTTTTTGAACCAAATTCTGTGGATATCATTGGTAATTGGAGCAAAGGATGCATCTCTTAGAAATTTGGGCTTAACAGTCTCCCACAGTCCCAGACGTATCTGGCACAGTCAGAAATAGAATAAAGATATCCTGTCTCTCAGCCTGGCATGTTAACCACAGGACCATTCTTCCTGCCTTTGCTTTATTTATTACATTGAAGTAATTATTATGCACACTGAGCTCTTTGAAAGTACACTGCTATAAATACTAGAAAACTGAGCACATCATAATTTGAAAACTACTAACTCCTGGTTTTTTTGGTACATCATTCAAACTATGGAGCCATTATGACAGACCCCAGGGAATCATACTGCCATGACTCATGGTCTGATAATACACAGTTTAGTGAACATCAGCGCTGTGACAAAGACAGGAGTTGCATAACAAAATGACAAAGGTGAGTCCTGCACGGCTGAACAAGCTGTTTCTTCTCTACAAAGCTCAGGACTAATATGCTACCCATCAGCTGATTACTAATGAATGTGAGCTTTCAGAAATACAACAACTCACGGTCACTTCCAAACTGCACACTTAGCTTTCCTGCGGGCCTTACTCCTAAGCCTGCTGAGCAGGACTGAGGTTCTTTTTCAGTTACTGAGAGCATCCTACTCACTTGGTTTCCTCAGACAATTCTTTCTTCAGTGCCACTGGTCGCTAATGCTTAGGGATCTGCCTTCGCAGGCTTGTTGAGGTAAGTGGGTTGGGTAATTAAATCTCTTTGAGGAGCTTAAGTAGTCAGGTTTACACGACTAAATAGCCCTGCATAGGTGCAAGCCAGATGGTGTGTTGGCTGGGGCACTCTTTGAGAACATTGAGGCTGCAGAGGTGAAAGCCAGTGTAGCACATGAGAAGGAACAAGTGCATTTAGCTGCTACTTGGGTTTGCAGACTGATAGAGCTGGTGGCTTACAGTCGACAACACTTCAAGATATAAATACAGGTCACCTGAGGGTTAGTTTCTAAAGAAAAAGTAAACATGAAACCATGAGCTGCCATTCCTTTTTGGTCCCTTTTTTTTGGAGCACTTCCCTTGACTTTGATCTAACAGCTTGAACCCAAAGTGAACTTCACTTTCACTTGTCTACTAGCTAACAACACATTCTCTGTTCTCCAGGCAATTCCCACTGCTACAAAAAACCTGATCCCAACAGAAAATCATTTGTGCAGAGGCAAAAGGGTAAGTTGATGGAGAAAATCATGCTCATGAAAATAACCACCTCCATGACATTGGGCTTAAGATGGGAAAGGCATACAGGAATTAAGGCATTCAGCATTGCCCTTACTGGCTTCATAAAGGGCGAGCCTTCTCCCTGAGTGGCAAAATCCACAAGAGTTAAAGGCCAAGAAGTATGTTTGCAGCAGTCCTGTCCCAAAGCAAACATCTGCAGGTGGACTATGATGCACTTGGTGAAATCAGTGTAAAATGCTGCAGTTCTGTATTACTCTGCATTTATCAGATGCAAAGTGATTTGTTAACACAATTGCTATTTGTGACTTCTTGTGAAATTGTAGCAGGAAAATATCAGTTTCCATATTATATGTGAGGACACCAAAGCCCAGCAAGATTCAGTGGTTTAGCACTATTGATGATCTTTGAAATAGCACCTGAATTGTCCATCGTGTATTCTAGCCAACTCCATATGGTGGAATGGATTAGATACAGATTTAGGGCCATTTTTCACAAACCTTGAATGTACTGGGGGCCATTTCTTATGCAGTAGGTCTTCCCAAAACTCAATAAATCCTCATCCCCTGGGAGCTTCTGTCTCATTGAAACTATCCTACCTTGAAGCTCAAAGACAACTCCTTAGGATGTGGCAACCACTGCTAGCTATGCCTGACTGCGACCAACATCTGTAAAAGATCATGAGACTTCTCTTTAGTTATTCCCCCCCCACCCCCTCCAATTTCATTGCCTCTTTGCCTGTCCTTAGTAGGTAAGTTTTCACAGTTGAAAACGTTTTGCACAGAAAGGCGATGCGCTGTAAGAGTTAAGTGGCTTATTGATCGATTTCATCCATTTCTTTTTTTATCCTTGATTTACTGGGTATTTTGAGAAGAAGCAGTATCTTTTGTGAAGAGGCTGGCAGCATGCCACATGATGAAAGGTGCTCTTGTAACTGGAAGAAAGAGAAACAGTTAGGGATCCTGATCTCAGCGGGGGCTTTATGCGCCTAAAATAGCAGTAAAATACTAGTTTCAGACAGACACCTCAAGAAACCAAAACCCTAAAAACCAGGCGCTGACTTTACCGTACCTTAGGTAATGACTCACGCTGGGTATACCGAGTTGTAAGAGGCCGTGTTACCAGAGGAGTAGCGCTTAGCTGAGGTATAGACGGCTGCAGGGATGTGAGAACCAGAGCAAGCCCGTTCATAACCTACAGAACGGGGTAACAACGCCGGGCAGGGCCAGGTCGTTCACTCTGTTCCCTGGGAAGCCGCTGTTTCCCTCAGGGACTGTGACGAGACGGCTCTGCACCCCGCCTTGTCCCTGGGGGCGTTAGCGGAGGAGCCCGGTAGGCACCCGGGGCCGCACCCCGTGTCCCCCGGTGCGTGGGGCCGGCGGGGGGACTGCGGAGCGAGCCGCACGAAGAGGCAGCCGCCGCGCACGGAGAGGTTACTCTGGCCCCGGCGTGCAGGGCCGGGGGGCAGGAGGCAGCAGCACCTCGGCAGGAGCGCACCTGCGGCCCCGGCGCGGAGCCGATCCGGCGGGGGCTGAGCGCCCCGCCCGCCCCCGCAGCCAGGCCGCAGCGCGGCGCTGCGTGAAGGGGGGCCATGGCCAGCCCGCTGCCGCCGCCGCACTAGCCCGCCGCGGGCTTCGCCTGCCGCCGCGGCATCAGGATGCCGAACAGGGCCGGCCTGGACACGGCGCTGAGGATGTCCCTGCAGCGGAAATCCTCCAAGATCCACTCCGCGGCTGGTGAGGCACGGGCGAGGCGAGGCGAGGCGAGGCGAGGCGGGAAGGAGCGGCGGCGGGAGGAGGCGCCGCGGCGGAGGAAGGAGCGGCGGGGGAAAGCGATTCGGCGCCTCCACGGCCCGGCCGCCCGGCCCCGCCGCCAGCTTCCCCTCCTCCTCCCCCGCCGCCCGCACAGAGCCGGGGTGTGTGGCGGCTGCCGCGGCGGCTGCGGGGAGTCCTTGGGGCCGACCTCGGGGCTCTGCGCAGGGAGGACGCGCTGGCCGGGCCGTGATGGAGCAGCACAGCTCGGCTCGCCTATGGGCACCGGGTACCCAGCACTGCACCCGCGGGGCTCTTCACGGCCCGGCCACCCTTCAGCGCCCCTGCATCCCACTAGCACCCACCCCACAGGGCCTCCGGCCGCCCCAGCACCCACGTACACCCCACAGGGCACCGACCCAGCAAGGCCCTGGCCAGCTGCTGCAGGGGTCAGGGCAGGTGGTAGCCAGCCTCCAATGGACCTGTAGTCTGGGTGTTCTCAGTTCTGTTAGGTTTTGGCAGGAAGATTCCTTGGTGAGCATCTGGTCAGAGGGCAGTTCTGCCCAGGGTACCTTGTGCCCGACCGGGCTGGTCAGGGGCCTCTGTCTCGTGGTCAGGAGTGAGAGCACCAGGCACTGCAGTGAGCTTGCAGAGAGCTTGCAAGTTCCAAGGTTTCTCGAGAGTTTCATTTGGGAAAATGTTTTCTAACTAGTTCATAAGAAAACAGACAAAAATGGAATACTTTGAAGGTGGAATTCTGGTCCCAGAGGACTTCCACTGACTTCTACAGAACCACTGTGCATTCACGATTCACTCATGGTCTGTGTTATACTCTAGGGATAGATGAAGTGTCAGTGACATTGTCTGTGACTTATAGACAGGTCTAGTAAAAGGCTGAGACACCTCTTCCTGTGCAAAATATTTAGGTGCCTAGTACAGTCTCTGTGATGAGTAAAGGTGCAGTATAATGCTCCTTCCTTGAATAACGAATGTACTTTTGAAGCACATTTCCTGATCAGCTCTCCTTTGGGTTAAATCTCAGAGCACCTTGGACAGCATTTGCTGGACTGCTTTGGATGACGCTGAACTGGAAGATGTCCTCCAGCCACTCGTGGCTGTTTAGCTCATGGAACCAGACTAGAGATGGCTTAAAGGAGAAGCCACCTTCCCTCTGGCTCCGCTCTACAACCTGGTCACTCTAGTAGTATTTCCCTGGCTGGTCTCGCTGCTTGCTAATAAGGACAGAACCTCAGGGACTTATGCATAGCTGCTGAAGTAAGCAGTGTGCTAAGGAAGGTGGTGTGTAGTGCCAGCTCACAGGAAGTGGTGAGTTTTCAGAGTAGGATTTAGCATATATCCAGCTTTACTTATCTTCAGCGTAAGCCATTCAGAGGAAACATGGTTAAGCAGATTCCACTGTCCAGTACTTGGGGCTGTACAGCTGTGCAGTCCCACCTGTCCTGTGACAGGGAGGCTCCTTTCCCAGAGTTGCAGTTTGACAGATCTGTTTGAGTCCTAACATCTGGAAGTCAAGCCTAAGTGCCCTTACCATAGCTAGCCCTTCAGGTGCTGAATACTTGGCCCTTGGAGAGTGTTTAGCTTGAACATGGGATACATAAAGAGTTTAAGCTTCAGCATTTGTAAATCATACTTGTGGATCTAGGTGGTTAAGTTACACCTCAGTCATGCCAGGTCTTCAGCTGGGATTTATCAATACACAGCTTTAGACTTCTACATGTTGCCTTCATTTTACGTGAGTGAAATCCAAATTAGATGATACTTTAAAGAAAGCTGAGGGGTGCTGCTTAGCATTGAGATCACTGCTTCTCAGTTGTTGAACAGTGTATTTCCTCTTTAGAATATTTTTCTGAAGGGCAACAGGAGGACTACCTAGTATAGATACACATATAATCCCCATATATGCCCCATCTGTGGCAGTGTTCAAGGCCAGGTTGGATGGGGCTTGGAGTGTGGAAGGTGGCTGTGCCCATGGCAGGGGGTTTGGAATTAAATGATCTTTAAGGCCCCATCCAATCCAGATATTTCTATTGATCTATGATAATGCCTATAAAAATACATAATAGAGGTTTGTGTAACTTATTACATAGACATATTAAAAGATATGATTGTAGTTGGCTTAAGACACCAGAGCAAATCTGACACCCAGAAAGAAGGTCCTGCCTTGCCCCTTCTCATTTCCTTTGCTTGTGTCAACATTAGCCATCAGATGGCTATATGGTCACCTGGATCAGTGCTGATGTGGCTCAGTACCAGCCTATATGATCTCAAGTGGCAGCAGGGAACAAGAGTGTTTTGCTTTTCACAGCATGCTGTGGCTTCGTGTGCAGACCCTCTGCTGTCTGTGCAGACTGAACAGGTTCTTGGGAGGAGCTTTGGGCTGTGTGAACCCAGCTGTGAAAGAATACATTTGGAGACTGAGCCACTGTGTGCTGAAAAGGAGTTCAGATGTTGTTGTGGGGTGGCACTGCAAAATCTGAAGACCTTTCTGAGCTGAATGGTGTGGAGGGACGACTGGTCATCCTTAGTTAGGGTCAGGTAACCCTGTCTTCATGCACTGCAGATTTCTTGGCACCTCTGTATCTGAGTATTCTACCTTCTTTCCTTTTTAGAAGAGAAGATGGTTCATCCTTCAATTTCTTGTAATTTGTTTGATAGTCCTGTTTACTTTTTGTGAGTTTTGATAATCTTAAAGTATTGGCTTTTACTTTGGGTCACAGAGGTTTATTTTCATAGACTGTGTAAAGGATTTCAGTAGCTTATAGTTGTTGTTCTTTAGTCAAGAACACTACCTCTGTGATGGTCTAATGATGTCTTTTCATGTCAGATCCAGTTGTGGTTTTTCTACCCTCCTGCATTTTGTAATGTGGCCTCCACATGTATTAATAGAGTATAAAATGTAATGGGTGTATTTGGTAGAGTTTTAAACCTGCTTAGCACTGGTACAAAGAACTTCACATAAAAGCAGATGATGTGAAAAAGAGAATGTAGAAATGGCGAGTCACCTCCTGCTACTCAAATGATTGGTCCTCTTGTTTTTTATGCATTTGCTCATTAATCGATTTTTTTTTTTGCTTTGTACAACTAAACCTTTTATTGCTGTAATGTTGTATCAGATGAGCTAAATGGATTAGATTTAAATTATTCTCAAAGAAGTCTCCAGCTCTTTACTGTTGGAACCACAGACATCAAAAACTAACTTGTTCTTCTCCTTCCTGCCTCCTTAAAGTCACTAAAAATAAGCAACTGTCAATAACAAATTGAATGATTATACAATAGGATTGTTATTTTTAGGGCAAAAGTTTTCAAGTTCCAACTTTAGAGTGGATTAAAGGTACAAATGATCCTGATGTCATTTGCTGTGGCCTTTTTCAGCAGCTCAGTGGTGCACATCAGCAAGAAAATATTTTTAGTGTATCAGTAGTGACAGAATCTTCTCCCAGGGCATAAGGAGCTGAAATACAAATGTCCTTTCATGGTATGAAACTACTCCTTTCATGCCTTTTCCATCTATGCATCACCTGAAATATTTGCTTATGTTTTATGCTATTTGGTCTTAAGGACAGTGACTGTCTTTTAGTCTTACTCCCTTCCAGCTGTAAAGGGTCTGTGTTTTAATTTTGTCAGAGGAGTGTTAATGTAAGACCCTGTTTGGGCTAGATCCTATTTTTGTGCTGTGCTAGTACCTTACTTACCACAATGACAGCTGTTGGGAAGTGTCATATGGGGCAGTTATAATTGTACATAGGTGCTTGTATTTTGCTCAAAGCAAAAGCTGTAGTCATTTACAGGTTAGACATAATTCCTGTGTAAAACACATGGTAGCAATAGGTGAAATACTTAGCTTTGCACTATTTACGTATCACCTGCTGCTTAAAAAAAGGTGTACTTTGATATTTTGGAGGTCACGTTCAGGTGGTTTAAGGAACACAGTGAAGGCTCAAGCTTTTACCATGGAGCTCTCTCATGTCACCTGTACTCATGGGATACCTACATTGTATTCTGCAGGCAGATCAGCAGTTGTCCTAAATGCATTTTTAAGCAAACAAGCCCTATGAAATGGGCCAGTGATGAGCTATCAAATGCCTAAAATATTAATATTTAGGTGTTCAACTAAGAGCAAAAGCCATGTTCTACTGTGAGAAATGGCAGGTGTTGTGACAGTGAACACTAACAGAGCGGTATACTTCCTCAGCAAATGTATTTAATGCCCATTAATATTACCAAAAGTTACAGAAACATCTAGCAAGACAGCTGCAACCATATGTTGGCACATAGAAATCCTGCTGTATGATGGGAAATTTTTCCAGGTGAAGACTGAAGTACATGTATGTTTATGCATACACTTAAACTGTGTGGTGGTAATTTCCTGTAAGTGTTGTGGAGCTTCTGTTTCTTTTCATCCGCGTTTAACTGGCACATCACATAGTATAATGTGCAGCTTATTCAGTCACATCAAAGGTCTGACCCTATTTCCAGAAACACCAGTGACAATTACCTCCTTTCAGCAAGACCTCATCACAATAACCCATGTTTTATGTTACTATGTTTCTATAGTAGCACAAAGTGGAGCTTTCTCAAGCTATGTGAGATCCTACTCAGCTGCAAGGGGAGGTGGTGACAGTGATGGGGCTAAGTGGAGGCCAACCTGAAATTCTGCTGTCTTGGGTAACTCTGGTGTGAGAGTTACTTTGCTGTTAGGATAGGAGGAAATTTAAAATACATATGCTTATGACACTCCATTAGGAAAAGATGTTGTATGCAGTTACTGTGGAACAACGTCATAAATAAACAAGGTCCTAAGTAGTGTGGCAGAAGAAACACTTTTTTGCCTTATTGATGGGGAGGTGAGATTGTGAATAAATCCATTAAAGATCAAGCCACACAGATGATGGGGAACATAGTTATTTAGGAGTTTGTTGAAGAGAGAAAAAAATTAACCTTCAGTTTTTAAGATTAAATTAAATAAAATGTATTTAATAAATATACCTGCTCCACTGTGTAGCCAATGTATGAATTTTCTTACGTTATGGTACTAGACCATCTTCATAACTCCACTGAAAACAGACACATGGACTGTCTGGTTTTAGGGACTATTTTTATTCCTGCTCTGCTCTTTCTCCACAGGACTTTTGTTTCAGGTTTTAGTTCCCAAGCAGTATCTGCTTTTAGTGTACTTCCCTATGCTGGGTCAGTGTCCTTCTCATTTTCTAGGTAGACTTAAAAGTACTGTCCTGCTAGTGTGATTTGGCAGTAATGCTGTTGTAATTCCAGGCAGGATTAAAACAGTAAAATGATTGCAAGGAAACCCTGCTTGTCTGTTCAGGGTCCTAGAATATCATAGAATCCCAGACTGGTTTGGGTTGGAAGGGACCTTAAAGCTCATCCAGTTCCAATCCCCTACTGTGGGCAGGGACACCTTCCACTAGGCCAGGTTGCACAAAGCCCCCATCAACCTGGCCTTGAACACTGCCAGGAATGGGTCATCCGCAACTCTGGGCAACCTGCGTCAGTGCCTCACCACCCTCACAGTGAAGAATTTCTTCTTAATATCTAATCTAAATCTCTCCTCTTTCAGTTTGAAGCCATTCCCCGTTGTCCTGTCCCTACATGCTCTTGTAAAAAGTCCCTCTCCAGATTTCTTGTAGGCTCCTTAGGTACTGGCAGGCATTGTAAAGTCTCCCTGGAGCTTGCTTTTCTCTAGGCTGAATAACCCCAACCCTCTTAGCCTGTGTTTATAGGCAATATCTCCAAGACAATGAAACTGCACTTACTGGGTACAGAAAGCATAGTTGTTTAGTATTGCATTTTCATTGCCACAAGGTTAGAGTACAGTCTTGATCTCTGCCAACTCTGTAGGTAGTTTTTATGTGGAAATCTGTGGCTTCAGAAATTATGACGATTTAAAGCATTCACTTTTCCTTTTGTTTTTCAATAATTAATTCTTCCCTTCTCAAGAAGCTCCAATCTGATAGTTCCCATTGACTCTACATTGTGTTGCAGATGATTATCTGAAAATTCACAGCAGTGTCTCAAAATGATCACTCTCCAATTAGTTACTAATTCACAAGGCATTTTTATTGTAGGGAAGACTTGCCCAGTAAACAATCATGTCATCCATTTCAGCTCTTCTGTAAGGTTATCAAGTGATAGACTTGCTACACAGTGGTACTCTTAGCTGGTTCATTTCCATTTGAGCTATCAAGTATACCCTCTAAATAATCTCTGAATCTGAGAGGATTGATTAGCTACTTGTGAAGTAATATTCTAAGTGCCTGTGTTAGCTTTATTACTATAATAGATTAGTTTTGTATTTGTTTTACTGTGCCATTTTGCATTGTGGCACATTTTAATTCATTTGTAGTAGTACAAATATCAGAATATCTGTTACAAATAGTATCTGTAGAACCTGATTGTCAACAGGTTCTTTTAAGGAATAATTAATTACAAAATCTTTCTTGTATGTATAACTGGTAGAGCAGAGCAATATATTAGATTTTGAAAAGGCAATTAAGCATCTCTGCATCAACACTTTCCTGCTTTTTTATCGACACAAATGTTTTCCTTTCAGTATCTTATCTTTTCCAGCTAAGCATTTTGGAACAGTTGCAGGTATGTAAGACATGCCATCTTTAGATAACTGATTCTCAACTGGTATACTCAAAGGATAACTTGTGAAACATATCTGACATGGTGGAAGATTGAGAAAAAGAAGAATAAACTTATGAAGTATCAGTACTGAAAACTTTTTATTCAAACAGTTATTGCAGTATTTGGGAAGCTTTCAGATTTTTGATTAGCATTAATGTCACCTTTTCATAATGAGTTCTGTCTACTAGAAAAGTTCTGGGCAGTTTCTTTCCAGCCTAAGGAGTGGATAGCTCTCTGCCTGTTTGGAAATCAGGCCACTGGTTGAGACCCATGTCTCACTATGACAGTAATTCTTGATCCTGAACATTTTTAATGTGAATACTGGAAGATAGAATGGAGTGAGCATGCCTGGAAACAGAAGATACTGAATTTTGCATTTTAAGCCAAGGCATAATGAGGCAAAGCTGACAAACAGGTTCTAATGAGTGACACAATCTTACTACCTATCTGCACTCCTCACAGAAGTAACACATCATCCATATAGTTAGGATGTCACAAACATGTGTATGGCATTCAGAGAAGGTTTTTCCAGACATGTGGAGGTGTTTATTAACAATGTAGTTATCCTTGCAGTGAGCACTAAAATCAGTTTAACTTAGAAAGTGTTGTAAATCAGGATTAACACAACTGAAATTAGTGTTCCATAAGGGAGAGAAGGCAGCCTTACATCTCATTGAAAACTGACTGAAAGGTCTGATTATGAATTCCTAATCTCTCAAACACAGATGACCAAACCCATTTACTTGATTTAATTAAATAAATAGGGAGCCATAAAGAGTGAAAGCAGAAGTGTTTACGTCCTTACTATAACACCACTCTGGTTCATTTGCTACTTTGAATAGGAGGGCTCAGGTGTTATCTCCTGCTGACCCAGCACTGTTCTGCCTATTCATATGAAGCACAGTGAAGGCAATTTAACATCCTGTGCCTGTGAGCTCTAGGAACATTCAACCCAATGCTTATGAAAAGGATATATGAAACAAATACCCCAGGCTTTTGTGTGCCTTTCAATACTCTAAGCAAATGTCACCTTACCTTAATAGATATAGTTTATTTGTAAATGGGAGATAAAAGATGCTGAAAGAATACATGCAAACTCACCAGCAACCATCATAACTCTTGAACAGATAGAGAGGTTATATCTGCATCAGTTAAACAGATGGGAATCAGGACTTAATATGGAAGCTTTAAACTGAAATCCAGTTGCCAATTACTCAACATTTCTGTGTCAGGGGGAAGGCTCAGGATAGTTCCTGAACTATGGAGAGTTCAGTTCAGGAACTGAAATACATTGACCTCAATCCTGGTGCCTTGTTTTGGAGAGGGACAGAAAGACATGAGAATTAAGGTATGTAGGTGTTCCCCAGACTGGGGTTTCATGTTTTAAGCCCAGCTGGTGACACAGAACCACAAAGCCTCACACTCACTTCCCTGCCCCCCTGCTCCTGGCAGGATGAGGAGGAGAATCAAAAGAATGTAAACCCCACAGATTGAGATAAGAGCAGTCCAGTAACTAAGAAATGATACAAAACCACTACTAATAATAATGATAAAGGAAATAACAAGGGGAGAGAATATAAAACTAAAATGGAAAAAAAACCCCACCCAATAAACACAAGTGATGCAAAATACAATTACCACACACTGACCAATGCCCAGTCTGACCTGAGCAGTGATCTGGGCCTTCAGAGTGACTCCATCCAGCTTATATACTGTGCATGACATGCTGTGGTATGGAATGCCCCTTTGGCTAGTTTAAGTCAGGTGTCCTGGCTCTGCTTCCTCCTGTCTTTTTGTGCTGCTCTTCACTGGCAGAGGATGAGAAACTGAAAAGTCCTTGATCAGAGTAAGTGCTACTGAAAAACACCTAAAACATTGGTGTGTTATCAACATTGTTCTCAGACTAAAGCCCAAACACAGCACTGCACCAGCTGCTAGGAAGGAGAAAAAGTGTTACAGCTGAAACCAGGACACAGGGCAGTGCACCAGCCATGCTTTACAGGTTAACAGTCGTATCTTGTTCCCAGAGTTCCATTAATACAAGTCTGCATCTGGAAGCCATCCTTGAGCCATTTGGCTGCCTGGTCATAGGTGGAGGGAAAGAGATTTCACAAGAGCTTACCAGATGTACAGGAGAGAGTGCCACCCTTCTCCCTCTGTTCTCAGTCAAACGCATCTTAATCCTGTGCTGCTTGAAGGGTGAGGACTATTCACTCTTCACTGCTTAACTAAAATCCTGACCTTGCTGAAGTTTTCCCACAACCTTCAGTAAGTAAAAAGGTTCTTATGCTCTGGTTTTGATGAAAGTAATTTCAGTTGCATATCTGGGATTTGCTTATCCTATCTTTCAAAAAAATTTATAAACCTTCAGTAGGGTAACAGAAGGGGATAATCAGTCTTCAGAAAGAGAAAGGAGTGGCTTGCAAAATGTGAAAGATTTGAGGAGAAAGAGTTGATTTCTGACAGAAAAAGCAAAAAGATTTTGGGGGTTTGGGTCCCAAAGTAAGACACCTGCGGAAAGTGCAATTATTGGTAAATTTATTAACATGCAAATGTGCAAAGGAACTCATTGCCTTACAGTCATTTTAGGCATGTTCCATTTGAGAAATTGGAGTTGGACATCATTTTGGTCTTGTCAAGTCCCTATAATAGGAAGAATTAAAAATACATTTTCTGGAAAGGTGAGGGCAATATAATTTTGTAACATACCCCATAGATCTACATTACTGAAGGGACCACTTGATGTTTCGATTGTGATGAAGCTCTTCAGGGCAGAACATGTCATCTCCATTTGGCCAATACTTCTGTATTTATTGTGAGCTTCACAATATTTTGGTATTTTACTTATCAGCTACCAAACACAAGCCTATCAACAGTTAACATTTCTCTACATAGAGTCAAGAGGGAGAAAAGTTATTTCAACTGGAGGATAGTACTTGTACAAGAAAAACTTTCACAGGTATTTAGTCTGAAAGTAATAAGCATATTTCTACATATCAGAAAACTGTTCAGAATAGCTTTCCAACAGGAGTGGCAGGAAAGAAAGATCTAGCTTAGTATCTACAGGACTGTAAATTCATAATAATCTGGAATAGGAGGATCTGAACATCTAAACAGGCTTTTGCTTCTAGCTTTGTGTTTTTAAGCACCAAGTAGAACCGGGAGTTTTATATGCAGAAAACAGACTGTATATACTCTTCTGGCTTTAAGAAACTTGGTATAGTGAAAGGTGTCCTAGGTTAGAACTAGATGATCTTTAAGATCCCTTTGAACCCAAACCTGTCTATGATTTTCTTATTCAGGAACAGATTGTAAAATGGCACCTACACTTAATATCTGATTTTGACTGAACAGTAGGAACCATCATGTGCAGCATATTCCAGTACTTTCTTTGAAGTCTGCTGTCATTTGAGTTTCATTAATTTCTTATTCAGAAATGACCAATAATTGTTTTGAAAAATAGCAAAAAGTGCATAAGGGCAGTAACACAAGAACTGTAAAACCATGGAAGAGCACCGTGGCAGAGAGGGAAGGGGTGAGTTAATATCCCTAAGTGTCCTGCCAACAGGAACAAAATAAATCAGTTTCTCTGAAAGCTGAAAGAGGACAACATGAGGTCACTACAAACAGTACAACCGTGGACTCTCCAAGGGAGTAGTCTGAACTGATGAAAGAAAATGTGCATGTCTCTACAAACATAAGTAGAGAACTTTTCCTTTCTTTCTTTTTTTTTTTAGTATGATTGTGTACACAAAGAGATATAAACTCTGAGAATGTCCTGATGCCTGGAGTATATTTTCTGACATCCTGAATTCCAGTTTATTTTTTCCCCTCTGGACTATGGACATCTTTTGAATACTCAGGAGGTAGGATGCCCTATGTCTCCCAACCTTCCTAATGCCAGCTTATCAGGAGCTGCCTACTGTGAATTGTAACATATATTATTAACCTAAAGTTGCCCAATAACGTAGATGATGCTTTCCCTAAATGAATGCCAGGGAGGGGAGCCTTCTATCACAGATGTGTGATGGCTATCCACACAGCATCTTCCATACACAACATCTCCCTGTTACTATGCCCTCTCTTCTGACAGAGTATATCATAAAAGATTGGCAAAATCCCAGATCTTACAGTAGATTCAATAAGGTCTCTTCAGTTGCAGGATTACCATTGAAAGTAGCTGACAAGGAAGTCTGTTTTGTTTGACAGTAGATGTACCTGCCACTGAAGTCATTATACGTTTCCATCACTGACTTCAATGCCATCTCCCTTATATGTGTTTACCCACACTGGTTCTGGTAGGAGTTCATGTTAGATGCAAAGGATTGTGTCTGACAAAGGCACTGGAGAGAGTATTAAGTGTTCCAAGCCTGAACTGCAGGAGAGACCTCAACAATCCTAAACTCTCACCATCAAGAAGTTCATCCAGGGCTCCAAAGAAGAAAGTGATTCTGCAGTTCTCACCAGTGGATGGTTCTGTTGAAGTTTTGGCATGCCAGCTGATTATCTAAGCCTTTGAGGGCTTTTTGCCAAAATTCCAAAAAGAGAAAAATGGGAATAAAATAGCTGCCATAATAGGTCTGTTATTATTTTGTTGAGACAGTGCGATTTTTTTGTTAGTGCTAAATAGCATGGGATTTAAATAATTTAGTACTACTTTTGGTACTTTTTGGTTCATTAGACAGGTTCTCAGGGTCTGAGCTCTGGCCATTCCTGCTATGATAGCTGTTGTTTTAAGAGAGATTAAACTCTTGTCAGGCTATGAGTGATATCTTCTGCATAGAGAGATCCAACAACCAGAAGAAAGAGTTAATCTTACACCTTCTTCCTACCAGAACTTTTTTCTTTTTTTAATTAACGTCCCTGGTAAGACAGCTAGCCACTTGGCACACACAAGTTTTGCTGAATTTTCTTCTCATTCTGTTACAGGCTACAAATCAAATCAGAACATCACTTTGCCACTGATGGGATGATAGGATTTATATTTCTATGGCCCAATTCATGTCTAGACAGGGCAAATGGTACTGTTGGAGTGCACACCATCATTAATTGGGACTCAGCAACTGTAAATAACCATTTTTTTTATTTTCATCAGGATTAGCACATGAACTAGCATTCAGTAATAAAATATTAGTACCCTAAGCAGAGGCCACATAATTTACTGAGGTGGAGAAGGACAACAGTGGTAGCTTCTGTCTTCATAGGGATCTAAAGCTATTTCACCTCAGTTCCAAGTATTTTGTCATCAGTGTCTCCAGAGCAAGGGAATCACTTTAATATCTACTTCAAAGGGTCAATATGAAGATTACAGGGAGCTGCACAGTATTTGGGTGGTGCTAGGAAATAGAAGGTGGTATGCAAAAAAGTTTCTTTAGTCAGGTAAGTTTGCACCCATTAGGGTTATGTTTTCTCATAACTGCCATCTGGTTTTGGTGGTGTCATACCTCTTGAAACTAAGTACAGAGTATGACCTTTTATTTAATCCTTCATTTCTCATAAAGGTTTATTTTTACAGGAGCATTTTATAAGCTGGCTTTCTGTAGCTTCCTTTTTGTTTTTTTGCATTGTTGTTTAAATAGCTTATTAACAGTGATTCCACTCCTACTTAAACAATTCTAATAAGTTGATATATTAGTTTTCATAGACTAAAATTTGAGAAGAGTGATTAACAACCTGAAGAAGGGGGGAAGGGAAGTCCTGCATTACAAAGATTGGCAGTGCTTCAGATAGAAGACTATGCTGTGACTGAGGCTATAGCCAAAAATAGAATTGGATTAACAGAAGAAAGGCAAGTAGTTAAAACTAAGGTCAAAGCAGAAACTGATGCTTTAGAATTATCTCATACACCAGAAGACAGGAAGAGATACTCAAGGAGTTTCCTATTATACGCAAATGTAAAAGGGAAAATCAGTTCATACTCAGCAGAACTGTGAAAGAAGACTCAAATAATAAAGATCAAGAACTAAACTTTAATATATGAGAAAAGGTTATTGCATTTCTTTCTGGTTGTTTATACAGATTTTAACATGCATATGTCATAAAGAAAATAAGCTGTAAAAGAGAGTTGTAATAGTGCCAGCACTTACAAAATCAAAAGAGCAGTAAAAGTAAATTGTCTGAAATCTCATTCAGGTGGGGCAACATAGTGACTGCTCAAGCTTCATAGGTTGTACTTTAATTACTTACCTAGAAGTGGGCTTAAGTAGACACAAGTTCTACCTGATGCTAATTATTACAGCTCCATTTACACTAATGAACTCCAGCCCCTTAGTTTGTGGGTGAGAGAAGCACATCTAAGAAGACTTTAAAAGAGGAGAAAGGAAGGTTATATCTATAGAGGTTTTGACAGAATAAGCTATAGCACTTATGAGGCTTGTTCTTCCTTTCAGCTTTGGATTTCAGTCAGGTAAGGTTTATTTTTAGGGTTTGATGGGAGGGAAGGTTGTAGTAACTGAGGTAATGTATTTTTTTTTTTATATATATATGTTCACATTTAGTGTTCTGTGATAGATACTGACTATCCTTAATCTTTTGTTCATTTTTTACTGTGGAAAAACTGAAAGCCTGTTTTCCTGATAGGAAGTCTTATAGCAAGTAAAGGCAAAAAGTCTGCTTTTACTGTAATGGTATTGTTCTTTTATCTATCATTAGATACTGCTTGGTAAAAGTATAGCTGAAACATAAACCTGGACAGGAAGTAACTACAAATCTTCACCAGAATAATTCCTTCATGTAATTCTGTGTTCCTGTTGCTTTTGTCATATATGCTTAAACTGTGTGACCTGAGCACTACAGTGGTGGTTTTCAATAGCTGCATGGCAGGAGTTATGTTAAAGATGAAAGGTATACTTAATGTGAGAGACTCCTTCAAATCTATTTGGCTGCAGGAGGAACTGTTATTTTAAGAATGAGCTCAATATTACATTAGTAACTGAATGGAAGGAATTTC
Source organism: Agapornis roseicollis (assembly GCA_002631895.1). Taxonomy (NCBI): domain Eukaryota; kingdom Metazoa; phylum Chordata; class Aves; order Psittaciformes; family Psittacidae; genus Agapornis; species Agapornis roseicollis. The sequence goes on from NDXB01011984.1 coordinate 18,946, forward strand.
TATCTATTGAGTGCCTCTTCTATTATGGTAAAGTAGAACAGCTATGTAGAAATAATGTGGTAATAATATTTCTGAAGACCTTTAAACATGGTATAGCAAACTAAAGCTTATCTGCTGGGGGCTTCTGCTCATAGATGAGCAAATATCTTCTGTAATAGTAGTGGAGGGAAGAGAAAGAAGGTTTTTAGGCTTTCAGAAAAAAGTCGGTGTATGGAATTTGTTCACAGTAGTTATTTGAGAGAACTTGTTGCTTGCTTTCATCTTTTATTAAAAAAAAAAAAAAAAAAAAAAAAAAAGCTTAAAATGGGGGTGGGAAAAAANAAAAGTCGGTGTATGGAATTTGTTCACAGTAGTTATTTGAGAGAACTTGTTGCTTGCTTTCATCTTTTATTAAAAAAAAAAAAAAAAAGAAAAAATGAAGCTTATACTGGGGGTGGGAATGACTGTTTCCCTTTCAAAAGGTGTCTCCTCCTTCATGGAGGAATGTGAAACTTGAGCAACCTGCATCTAATCCTGAAAACTCAGAATTATCTGAAACTCTGTCTTGGAGAGCTTAGAGCCACTTTTGGACTCTTAAACCATTCCTTGCACTGAATAGAAGGAAAGAGAAGAGTGGCTGAAGTCTAGCTGATAAGGCTTTCTCAGGAATGAAACAGCTGTACCTTGATGGATGTGGTGTCAGTGGAAATTGAGTCAGCTGGGTAGCGATGTTCAGCTTTCAGTGGTGGTTGGTTGGTTTGGGTTTTTTTCCTTTCCTCCTCAGGGCTACTTTTTAAATGAAAAACTGCTCCAGTACTAGCACATGAGTCATAAGCATAATTTCCTCTAAATCCACAGCAGGCTGTGCAACACTAGATAATTAAATATTGAAAGGGTGTGTGATTCTTGTCTTTGCTCATTCTGGTAGCAATTCTAATAACACTCTGCCACTTGCAAACAGGTACTGGAATGCCTCAAAAGTGACAGATGGATACAGTATAAATATACTTAAGCCTCATCAGTGATGGCATAGGTCAAGCTGAATCCTGACTGGATAGAAAACAAGCAACTTGATGTTTTGGCAATAACAAGCCTTGTGTGAACCGTAGCAGGAGGCATGTATGGTCATAGCCCCAGCCGCTCCAGTCAGCGTAACTCTGCCTAAATCAAATTGTTTGTCACCAGTCTGCAGCAGTTCAGGGTCTCATCTATAGGCTTCCCAGAAAATCTGTAAAGCAAAAGAAGGACAGATCTTTTGGAGATCAAGCCACTGATACTATCTTTCTTTCCTATTTTTAATGAAGGAGATACTTTTAAAACTCATCCAGTACAAATGCTGCGGACAAGATAGCTGTTCCCAGAAGAACAGCGAAGGTTGGAATTTTTCTAGTAGAAATTCTTTATTGGGTAAATTTTTCTAGCTATACTTACAGTATAGGACTTCAGCATAACACTAGTGGGTGGGTAAATAATACTTAACACTGCAGTATTAAAATAACTGGCAATTATAACTTTAATATAATGTGCTTCAAAGGGAAAAGGAAGGATCCATATGAGGTTCTAGCTCAGTAAGTTTTCTTATCATCTGTGATCTGATCTTCTGACTGAGGCTGCAGAGACAAGACTGGCTGATAATGCAAAACCTCTTATCTGTCAGTAGTGCTCTCTTCCAGCAGGGGACAGGCAGAGGCGTGTGGTGGCAGCATTTATCTTGTCCTTGGTTAAACATAGAACTGCTGTTGAATTTTCTTGTTTGGAAGCCTGTTTATACATCTGCTACACTAAAACTTGTCCTACGCTGAAGGTTTTTAAGTTCATAAGTCTGTCCTGAGATTTGTGCAGATGTATGTCTTCATTAAGCTGCCTTAAATATTATGAGCTGTGTTCTGGTTTTGGTTGTTCTTGGTGATACAGATCACTTATAAACAACAGGAGAGGTTTTGCACTAAATTATTCAACTGGTGTTCAAGGCTGGGAGGACAGGAACTGCTCTTCGGGATCCAAAACTAAGAAACCTGAAATGCAGACACCCACTCCTCCAGCCCTGCTGTAACTCTTGGGGAGGTGGTGGTTTCAGTCTAGCCTCCAAGTCCTCCGCAAAGTGCCAGGTGGTGCAGAGGGCTGTTAATACAGAAGCATCTATGCTGGTGTGAGAATTAAGGTGCCTTGAAGGGAAGAAAATATGTTAGTGCCAGAAAATGAATCACTGAGGAGTGTGTTACCTCTCTGCATGCCCTGTCTGTGTTGTGATGGTGATGTAGGATAGCAGAGTCACTCTGCAATGTATCTGTTACTCTTAGAGCTCTGAAAATAGCCTGAAGCATATTTCTTTTTCCTGCTGTTAATAGTCAACTCTGGTGTCCACTTGACGCTGAGGATGGCATTTCTTGTTTCTCTCACTGGATCAGAGTGGTGGGTCTGCATGGGTGGAGCTCATGGCTCTGGGATTTGGTGCAGTTCATGCATATGGAGTTTCCCACCACGTTGGGATTGCTGAACAGTAATTGGTGGTAAGGTGGAGGGTTAAAATAGTCTGTCTGATTAACAAGACAGTATTAATTTCATTCCTGCATGATGTCAGTCTTCAACATAATTAGTAGGTATTACATTAGAAAAATCAGTATAAGAGGTAAATAAGAACATGACAGTGTAATTTTATTAGTTATTATACCAGGCAGTTGCAAAGATCCTGTTTTCTGCAAGGCATTTTTCTGCTGCATGAGATAGCTGGGAGTATATTGTAATTAGTGAGAATGAATTGATTGCCCATTTCCTCTCCTGAATGGTTCCATTAACAGTCTCACTAACAGTTGTAGTAAACCTTTAATAAATACAATAAGCCGCATAACCCACACAAGCCTGTGTGGCTTGGTATGTGCTGTGTTCTCTACCATGCAGTCAGGTCTTTGATCTGATTTACTGTTTCATTGACAACTTGGTATGCCAATTTTTAAAAATGTTGCCTCAGTGAGGAGAGTAGACTGTAACTTCACAAGTAGCAGAGCAGTAAAGGTATAGTTGATTAATAACATCGTGTTCTTGGTTTAGCAATCAGTCCTTAGAACTTGTAGTATGATGCTGGGGTACTGTATTGGGTAGGATCACTGCCTTCTGGTGCATTTTGGTGCCTTGTGCAAGTAGTGAAAGTCCTTGGCATTGCAGACAGGATCTGCTCCATGCCCATTCAAAGGCATGTGTAGTCAAGATGAGTACTTGGGAATCATGGCAGTCAGGTGAAGTTCCTGAAGACTGGAAAAGGGGAAATATAACCCCCATTTTCAAGAAGGGGAAAATGGATGACCCGGGGAATTACAGACCAGTCAGTCTCACCTCTGTGCCTGGCAAAATCTTGGAGCACATTCTCCTGAAAGGCCTGCTAAGGCACATGGAAAACAACGAGGTGCTTGGTGGCAGCCAGCATGGCTTCACTAAGGGGAAACCCTGCCTGACCAATTTGGTGGCCTTCTACGATGGGGCTATGGAACTGATAGACAGGGGTAGAGCAGTTGATGTCATCTACCTGCACTTGTGCAAAGCGTTCGACACTGGCCCACACGACATCCTTGTCTCTAAATTGGAGAGACATCAATTTGATAG